>CAOGCB011491356.1:0-17147 GCA_948266635.1 Cnidoscolus chayamansa | reverse complement strand
CTCAAATTAGCTCCATGGACGAACCTCGCAAGCATCAGGTGTTTCTCTCTATATCTCATCCCTCACTGAATAAAAAACTGCTCTTAGATAGATATCTCATCAGATTTTCGTTTATCTGCTTTTGATTTTGTTGAGTTTGAGTGTAATTGAACGTTAATTTTCTGTGAAATGTTTCTGTAAATAATGACTTGGTTTTTTTGTTTATGGATGGAAACTGTTCAGGTGTCCTTAAGAGGGGCAAGTGCGAGAGAGATATCGAGGGATGCCCTTCTTGAAAAGGTTTCCCATGAGAGAGAGCTCCGTAGTTACGCTAAACGAGCTACTGCTGCTGCGATATTTGTCCAGGTGCCTGATTTTCTTGTAATTATAGCTATTATTACTGTTTTTTTTGGTTTATTATTACGTGCGATCATTAGTTGTCTAAGCATCTGACTCCCAATTTCCAGAAAGTGGATGAGGAATGTTAAATTGTTTACTTTTGTGATTGGAAATCTTGTTATTATAATTTGCGAGAAACAAAAAGCTTATTTTCAATGATGCTTCATCAGTGTAAAATCCTGAACTGACGGAATAATTGGAAGTATTTCATTCCTTTTCTGTAAGGTAGAAGAAACTAAGTTGAGTTTTAGTGTGAGAATGACCCAGTTTATTTCTGTTTACAGAGAGTCTGGCGGCGCCATAATGTGACAAAAAAGGTAGCTCTGCAGCTTCAAGAAGAATGGGAAAACATGTTGCATCATCATGATGGTTCAATGACTGCCAGCTGGGTTTCCAGCAGGGTTTTGAGGCCTTTTCTTTTCTTCATTGCATGTTTATCCATTCGGCATGGGAAGGTTTGCAGCAGAGATGTTAACTGTATACGGGCCTGCCTTAACATTCTGTTGGAGAGCATAAATTCTACTGGTAGGTCAGTTTACATATTTAGGAATTGCAATTCAATTTTGTTTCTTCTCTCTAAATAATCCCGCTGCTTGCTTCTTGGAAAAGCTGCCATATGCATTATGGGCGTCTTTTAGCAATCCTATTAAGAATATTTGTCATGGCAGATAAATTAAGTCCCGTTGAAAATTCTTAGCAGTTGTGATGTGCTTATGTACAATTTCATTTTTTTTCTTGGCTTCCTCAAAGATGACTGGTTCATAGATATAAATGCTTTGCCTAACGCCCTCACCATGTTTTGATAATCTGGCAAGATGTGTTAGTTTGTGCATCACGTTCTTCAGAAATTGTTAACTGAAACTAGTAGTATTTTGCCATTTAGATGAGCAAATATTTTTAATAGCCATCAGCATCTGTTAACCTGGGACCATTTAAAGCAGATAAATATGAAGGCCTGCCTCTCTCTCTCTCTCTCTCTCTCTCTAACATTCTGTAGTGTTATTTGGAGGGAAGATAGAGTGTAACGGAAAAGATAAAGCTCCATACTAGTCACTTGATATTTTTGTGACAGCATATGCATGACATCGTGATGACAGCGTATTTATCCCTTGAGATCTTTAGTTTAGAGGACTGAATTCATACTGTGCAGTTTTAGTCATTGACTTCATTCTATTTTTAAGCTGCCCACTTCATGGACAACTGATGTTCTCTCTCTTATTTTTAAGGGTAGATTCAAGGCACAATTTTTGTTCTCTGGCATTGGGTACACTTGAAGAAAGAAGAATGTGGACATATCAATCAAAGAAGCTGATTTCTCTCTGCTCATTTCTCCTTGCCAAGTGTGATAAGTCTCTTGCTGGGGGAGAAGATATTATAGTTCTTACCTCTCTCACAATGCGTTTTCTTGTCCTGTTAACTGATCTGAAAGGATGGAAAAGCATTGCCAACGATAGTCTTAAAGATGCCGATGCAGCAGTAAATGATTTGGTTGGGTTTATGGGGAGCTGTCAAAGTGGTCTTTACATATCTATCAGAAAATATATTAACAAATTGGATATTCCTTTTAGTTCACAAACAAAAACTATGGTCCAGAAAGATGATCAATTCTTGATCACTGCAACTGCAGTAACTTTAGCTTTACGGCCATTTCACGGAACAAATTTTCTATCAACTGGACTTGACCTGCTGGACATGCATTCTGCACCTGTTCAGTACTGTTTGTATTTACTTACAGTTCCCTGGCTTACTCATCGTCTACCAGCTGTTCTTATATCTGCTTTGAAGCACAATTCTATTTTCTCACCATGCCTCCAGACTCTACTGGTAAGGTTCATCAAATTTGAACAGAAGTTTTTTATTTTCTTTTTTAAATAATAAAATTTTCTTTGACATTTTTTTTGCAAGAATATTGGCCCATAATTGTATGCACTACATGTGAACATGCTTCCCACACAGTATCTCATATAAGCATCTCATGCCAATTGACTTGGTGATTATACATGTGCTTGTGAATTTTATCTACATAGTTATTGCTTTTATCAAAATCGACTTTCACTAGAGGTAATGCATGAATCAGGAAATAGCATAACCTTGGCCAGTCTGTAAAGAACTGGATTTGAAGAATGTAGTATTTCTGCTTTTGAGTTTGAAAACACTCTTTAAGCTTCATATTTTGCCATATATATATATATATATACCAGACTTAACAATTCTAATCTTTAGTCTTGTGTGGCGTGAGTGTGGTATAGTAGGTTGCTACTAGGAATGGTTTTGCAAATAGGAGTGAGCCCTTTTGCGTTCTATATCTAAAATCCTATGTCACTGAAATTTGACTCTACTAAAATGATATCCAGCAGGGTGGGTGCATGTAGCCATTTGGAAATAGCACTCTTTGATGGTTCTGGCATCATTTCTGATCCTCTTAATTTTCAGGTTGTAAATGACAATCCCATTATCCCAGTCTTTCCTCTTCTAAATCATGCAAATAGATTTGAGAGACCAAGTTTTTCTCTCTTAATGAACATCCATTTATGACAAAGGAGAGTAGGAAATTTTTATCATGAGATAATGGTCAATCATTTAGGTGAAATAGTTGCCTGAACTATAAACTCAGTTTTACATAATTCTTCATAGTTTTAAACTGGTATTTAAATTGAATTATCTGTTACACTAGCATATTTCTTTTTCTTTGTTATCTTCTGATTTTTCAATTCATCTTACTTCCCTTGCATCAAATGCTTTTCTTTCTTTCCATTTTTGTCTTATGGGATGGATTATAAATGTTAGGGGCTGGAACAGGCCGAAATTGGCCCAAGGACTAAATTGTAATTTTCCAAGTAGCTTGAAATATTTTCCGATTTCATAGAAAATTAGAGTAAAATTTGTAGATCGTATCGCACAAATTATAAAGTGCCAAATCCTTGTAAATAATTAGTTAGAAGGGGGGTGCTAGGTGAGACATTGTGATGTCTCTTCCCTAAACAAGCTATTTTGTTCTTAAGGCTCTTTAGGGGGGAGTGACTCATTGAGCCTGGGTGAGGACCAAGCTAACTAGCCATGCCGGCTACCGTAATTGCTAGCAATGATTGTAAACTTTAACCAATCCTTGTAGCCCCCCCCACACCCCCCCACTACAAGCGATCGGAGGAGCATTCCACCAATTGTAATTCTTTATTATAATGGAATAAAATAAGCAGACTCGTTTCTTTAAGAATATCATGCCCGACTGTGTGTTGAGTTCTCTTGTTCGATAACATCGCTATTTACATTGCCTTTCATTGTCTTCGGATAATAATATGATACTTTCGCCCCACAAAAGGGCTATCGTGTGAGGTTGACTCGGTTTGGGCATGTCCAAGTTGAGTGCCACATGGGCTCGGACCATGCGACGATCTAGGCCCGTGACAATAAAGGGCTGGGGGGACATTGATGATTTGTGTAATTAAATATCAATAATCTAGATCACCAACTTGATAAATTTTCTTAGCAGAGAAATCTTGCTTGAATTAATGTTTAGAGTCTTTTATACCAATGTCATCTTCACTTGAGTGGCACTCACATTTCAAATCTTCATTCCAGTGGCAGACACAATTCAAATAATTCATCTTCGCTTCAGTGTTGTGTTTGATTGAAATTCATATTGTTCATCTTTGTTTCAGTGATGTGTTTGATTGACATGAGAGTTAATTGGCTAATTGTACCCTTCTATGTTTAGAGGATACAAATCTCTTATTATACAGTGGTTTCCTTGCTTCTTTTTTTTCCTGAAATTAAATGTCACAAGGCCCAATTTACTCATCAAATCTTCAAGCTGCTTGGAATGGTGGTCATTTAGACTCGATATCATTTACTTCTAAACTTTTTAAATGTCATACAGATTGCCAATTGGATATGCTTGCCCATTTTCTGTACCTTCCTAACAGATGTGTGCTGGTTGATATATTATGTAATTTAATGAGGCATTCAACTCCATTAGTTATTCCATAATTCCCTCCTCCAACTTTGTTATCCTTTTACGTATGCCCTATTTATGTAAATATAATAATACTATAGCATATTTAGTTTTAAGCCCCTCAACATTCAAGTTATGTTCTCTTTAATTCACCTTTATAGACTACTACATCATCCAAAATGTGTTGGACTGATCAAACTTTGGCAGATGATGGCAGATCTTGAGAGATAATATACTAATAGAGATGTCCCAGCTGGATCATTTGAAAAGTCAGCATTCCTTGAAGGTGATTCCACCAGTAGGTTGGGCTCTTGCAAACATTATTTGTCTTGCTACTGGGAATGAGAATGACTTTGTGGATCCCGGAGGGCTCAATCAAACTCTAGACTATGCATTCTATGTCCATGTTGTGATCATTCTTGCTGAGAGCTTATTGTCATGGCTTGATGACAGTGGATGGACTGAAAAGGAGATTCAATTTCTTCAGGTTAATGCTGAAACTTCTGCAAAGCCTGTTGGTAAAGTTTCAAATGAGAACGAGACTACATGTGCCTTAAAAATGTCTTATGTGGACCTACTGAGGCCTGTTTGTCAGCAGTGGCATCTTAAAAAACTTTTGGCAATCTCAAAAACTGATGCCTATGTTCATACAGATAAGGCTTTGAATGTGCAAAATCCTAAATACTTAAGGAAGCTGGAACTGCTTGATATTGCATATTTCTATTCTTACATCCTCAGGATATTTGTGATATTGAACCCCGTGCTTGGGCCATTGCCTGTACTTAATATGCTATCTTTTACTCCTGGATATCTTGTCACTTTGTGGGAAGCATTGGAAAGTTTACTTTTTCCTAGGAAGGGGGACATTTCTGCTGATAGTGATTCTTTCACAAGTAAAAATTCAGGGAATAAAAAAGATGGAGGTAGTGATAAAAAACAAAAGCAACTCAATAAGGAAGGGGGTAATAAATGGGCCAGTATGCTCCATAAAATTACAGGTAAGTCCCAGGCTGGTGTCGATTTTACAGATTCAGTTGATGGACAACCCATTCCACAGGTGGATGAAGACTTCCAAGATATTTGGGATGTAGAACCTTTGAGATGCAGTCCACAAAAATTTTCAAAAGATATGTCATGTTTGCTTCATTTGTTCTGTGCAACATACTCCCACCTGCTTTTAGTTCTTGATGACATTGAGTTCTATGAAAAACAGGTAACCTGGTTTTTCTTCTCCTTTTCCCTGTTTTTTCAACCGTAAGACCATATAGATTGTAGAGTACTCCAGAATATTTATTTCAGCATTTTGTGTTGCAAGTTAGGTCCCATTCAAGCTGGAGCAGCAACGAAGAATTGCATCAGTGCTTAACACATTAGTGTACAATGGCTTGGCTCATGGTACTGTTCAGCAGAATAGACCTCTTATGGATTCTGCAATCAGATGCCTGCACTTGATATATGAAAGGGATTGCAGGCACCAGTTTTGTCCCCCTGTTTTGTGGCTTTCACCTGCTAGAAAGGGCCGACCCCCAATTGCATTTGCTGCTAGAACTCATGAAAATATGTTGTCTTATACAACAGGTTCTGTAATCACTACAACTCCACATGTATATCCCTTTGAAGAAAGGTAAACATGAGACACATGATAGCCTTGATGCCTCATTCATGTTTCTTGTACATCACTTGCATTAAATTCTTCAACCTGCAAGTTCAGATTGGTTATTGGCATTTCGAGCTAGCTCTTTCTGCATGTATGTGTTTTCTGTTCTTCATACCTAACCTTTTACTTGTTAATTGCACTACTTAATGTCTTTATGGGTTCTTTCTCTTGAGCCAAGTAAATTCCTTTAATTTTTTATTGCTATTCTCTCATGCATCCTTAATTTCACTGCAGTTCCTTTCCCATGAACTCTTTCATTTTCACTTTGATGGATTTTGGAATTCTATTCCTTGTACCATTGCTTTTTTTTTTTTTCCTTTCCTGTGTTCATTGGTTTTCTTGATATCATATTTTCTTGTCAGAGTTCAGATGTTCAGAGAGTTTATCAACATGGATAAAGTATCTCGAAAAATGGCCGGTGAAGTTACTGGTCCTGGTTCTCGAGCAGTTGATATTGTAGTTCGGCGGAGTCATATTGTTGAAGATGGATTTCGCCAGCTAAATACTCTTGGATCAAGATTGAAGTCATCCATTCATGTTTCATTTGTTAGTGAATGTGATGTTCCAGAGGCTGGCCTGGATTATGGTGGATTATCAAAGGAGTTTTTAACTGACATATCAAAAGCAGCCTTTTCCCCTGAGTAAGTTTATTCTTGTGTCTCTGTTGGTTCTGTTTAATTATTTGCTTTCCCTCAAAATAAAGTTTTTTCCCCATACTATTATGGTGTAAGGTATGGCCTGTTCTCCCAATCATCAACGTCAGACAGATTACTAATCCCTAATCCAACTGCAAGATATCTGGAGAATGGTATCCAGATGATTGAATTTCTTGGAAGAGTTGTTGGGAAAGCTCTTTATGAAGGAATATTGCTGGATTACTCTTTTTCACATGTTTTTGTACAAAAGCTGTTAGGCCGATATAGCTTTCTTGATGAACTATCAACACTTGATCCAGAGTTGTACAGGAATCTCATGTATGTGAAGGTAAATCTTTTTGATAACTTGCACAGTCTCTTCCTCTATTCATTTAGTTGATTATTTATTAATTCATTAAGCTCTGTCTTTCCTACTTCATAAATTACTTATATGAAGTTCTTGCTTAATAATTAGTAATCAACTTTTGAATATTCATATGGCTTAATAACCATTTGAGTTTAAACGTGTGCTATGTTACCTCTCGGTGGCTTGTTGCATTGCTAACATGCTGCAGGAACACACCCTTCTAAGAATAAGGAAGATTGCTATTCTTAATTGAATGGATTATGAGGTACGGTGAATTAAGAAGATGGAGCTAGTAGCAAAATGCTTAGGTATAGCAAAATGTAATAAGTGTAAGAAAAATGTGTAGAAGGTTGCTCAGATGTATCTAAAATAAGAAAATTTGCCTATATACGATAAACGAAAACATAAATAAGAAGATGTTTGTTTCAACAGTTCTGAACAAGATGTGATGAAAAAAGAACTAAGGAAGCCATCAGCCATCCATATTTGATTAAACCGTGTCTTTCTAGATTAACTTTCTGACAAAAAATAACTTTGTTGTTTGCTTGAATAAGTTAAATGAAGATTGGTATCTTAAGAATGTAACAAGAATCAAAATCTATCTGATCTAACCTGAACCTTTGATGACTACGTGGCATTTCTTGGAACTTCTAGAACAGAATTTTGGTTTTCCATGGTGGGAAATTGGAGAGAAAAAGCCACAGAGAAGATAATACCTCTTAATTACTAGAAATAAAAAATTGGCGAACATGGATGAGATAATGAGAGTAGGGAACAGATTAAAAGGAAGTAATGAAGAGCAAAGGAAGAAGGAGAAATAGGATGGTGAGAGTGGTGGAGGAAGGAGAGTTAAGGAAGTGAAAGCCTTGTTATATCCTTCGGCTGGTTCTGGTGGCAAGTCTTAGTTGTGGGAATATCCTGAGAATCCAATTCCCCTCCTGAAATTGGAAGTATTTCTGAATTAGAATATTAGTAAATATATTTCATTCCTGAATAGTTTAATAAGGACTAAAGCCAACATAAGTTTAACATCCATATGAGCTAATAGTGGCTTGAGCTAATTGCATCTGCTTTGTCAAATAAGGGATTACGGCTACATGGTTGAGCTATATCCGTTGCTTGGAACTTCATAATGTCTTTGATTATTTCAATGCTTCGTCTATATCATGGATAATCTTTTTTTAGATGTCTTTGCAAAATTATATGTACAAGTTTACAAATTTTATTTTTAATTTATTAATTCAGTTTTTTTGTCTGCTATTTTTACAGCATTATGATGGTGATGTCAAAGATCTCTCCCTGGACTTCACAGTTACAGAAGAATCATTTGGTAAACATCATGTTATTGAGCTTAAACCTGGTGGCAAGGATGTTTGTGTGACAAATGAGAACAAAATGCAATATCTTCATGCAATGGCAGATTACAAACTCAATCGACAGGTATCTAACTCTTCCTTTTGCAAATTTTATAATAGCGTCACTGCTTTAATAGATTTACTTTGTGTGATTGTTCTTATTGCAGATATTACCCTATTCAAATGCATTTTATCGGGGACTAACAGATCTCATATCCCCATCCTGGTTAAAGTTGTTTAATGCAAGCGAATTCAGTCAGGTAGGCTTTCCTGTTCTTTCTTTGAGCCAATATACTCTCTATCAATATCTATGGCTCTTGATGAGGATACTGTATTTGTTGATTTGAGATCATTCCCTCAGGTCATCTGTGTTTCTTGTAAGTTGTGATGTCAATTTTCAGAGTTGCCTTGGCTCTCAATTCATAAAAAGTGGAAAGGACAAATTTGTGTTTTGCAGTGCTAGTCTTCTATTAATTGCTTCCAGTAAAACATGCTGATGAGTTGATAGAAATAAGCGTGATTCTGTTTGAAATATGCATCTTTCAAGTCAACTGGCATTATGTGGAGTGAACTAAAGGACAGAGATGACATTACATCTTAATTTAGTTTTTCTTTAATGTATAAAAGGAAAGCAATTTTTTTTTTATGTTTTTCACTTTTTTGCACTAGGAAAAGAAATTCCTGTGGTGGCAAGATGTTCATATCCTCAACCACGTTTTGGTTCACATTTTCCAACAAAATCCAATTTTTTTATAATATTCTATGCATCACTGACGAGTTTAAGTGGAAAAGGAATCTAATATAGTTTTAATATTACCATTAAGCTTTATTTAGCTATCTCGTGAAATTAGAATGAAATTATTGGAGTGAATGTTTGCATGAAGTCGGTGTAAGTCTAGAGTTTTTTAGCTAGAACTTTTTACACTTTACAACGTTGTCTTTGAAGATAGCTTTATGCAAAAGTATTTGAATGACTTAAAGATAGATTGTGATTTGCACGTTTTGGTCATCTATGCTCATCTTCAATGTTGAGTGATATTTATAGTAGTAAAATTGTTTAGTGGGCATGTTGCTGGTATGGAGAGAAAGGATGGCACCACAGTAATGTGACAACTTGAAATGACTGATTTGAAAATGAGAAGTATTACAAGTTAACTCTTTGAAATTATAAAAATGGTCTTCAAGCTTCACTCTTCGTATGATGTGATATTGATGCAGTGCTGAAAACCTTTTTTCTTTCTCTCTTGTTAATTCTGCTGAATTTTATCTGCTATTTTTTATTGGTCCATCCTATTGGTCCAATGCTAACCTAGGTTACTATATTCAGTTACTTTCAGGGGGTGACTTTGACATTGATGTTGATGATTTAAGAAGTAACACGCGTTACACAGGTGGCTATTCTGAGGGGAGCCGGACAATCAAACTTTTTTGGGAGGTACTGCCAAATGGAGGTTTAAAGTTTGATTATTCTTAGGTTTTGAACATATCTCTGTGGAAACAATTGCATGCATCTGACCCTGTTTTTGAAAGAATGAAGGTCCAAAATTTGTTTCCTAAATAAGAAATTTTTAGTAATTATGAACTTGTAGTAGGAGAATATCCTGAACAAATCATGTGAGGTTCTGTAGGAGTGGCAGTTCCTCCATCTATCTACTTGCAGGTGGAACCACTTCTCATTAAATGTATAAGATTTCTGTTTTTGTTCTGGTTTTCATATGCATATATTTTTATTTGATAGTAGTGCTTTAATATATTCAGCAAACTCCCTTGTCTGCTTCATTAGGAGCTGCCTCCAGTCCACCCTCCACCCCCCCATTCTGCTAAAATTAAACGTCCTTCCCTACATTAAAATAAAATTTCTGTTAGTCTTAAGAGAGAGAAAACTTTTACATTACGAAATTCCCCTCTCTCTATCCCTCTCCCTCTTGTTATTGTTTCTCTCTCATCTCTGTCACTTCCCTTCTCTCTCATCAAATAATTTCAATCTTACTTGCAATTTTAGCTCCAATATTCATAAATTTCTTCCCAGTTCACTTCTGAGATAAGGAATTCATGCTATAATTTCAATTTTAGCTCTACTCTTCCAACTGTTTCTGTGGAGATTCATTTCAACATACCAACTACCGTCGACCATTGGTGTTCTGCCAATTAGGAGCAACAACTCCATATCATTCAAGCAAGTTTAAGAAGACACCACGTGACTTAGAATTTCATCATTACCTCCCTTCCACAATAGCAATCATAGCTAATTTAATGTCCATAACAACCAAATCGTCTTTAGGTATTTGCTTGTATGGTCTGGGGAAACTAGAAGTCTCCAAAAAGAAAATTGGGTAGATAGAGATGCAAGGAATTGGGTCTGATTTGTTACATGTGGGGTTTCGGAATTCTGAAAGAAGATAAGGTGCAGTATTAGTAGTTACAGGAATTGATTGCTTGATAAGATGATTATACGCATACAATTTGTGCTTAGGAGCATGATTAGCTGATTAGGGGAAACATCAACCACACATAGAGGATATATTTTCTTCGAGCTTTGACAAAATAGAATCCAGATCCACAAAGCCATAGCAACACCTGATCTTGAGGGATACCTTCTCATCCACGTATATGTACCAGCGCCCTAGCTTGAGGGAAACATCAATGCACAGTGAGGATTTCTTCTTATCTCACCTATTTCCTTTGCTGTTCCAATAACCATTGCAGCATCCTATACAAGGTTATCTTCTTCTCTGCTATTTCAGTCACCATCGCAATACCCTACATGATGACCAACCAAACCAATTTGTAATATTCTTTAATTGTTGCGACTTCAATTAGAAGCATTTTTCTTTTTATTGTTGGAAGGAGAGAGGACAACACAGGTTGTAAGGCAAGGAAAAGGAAAAAAGGGATTGAGAGATGGAGAGGAAGGGTAGATTAGACATTAAGCAAGTGTCTAATGGAATCTTTGATTTTTTTGTGGAGGGAGGGACTTTGATTTTAACAGAAGCAAACTTAAAAGACTAAATAGTTTACTTTCCGAAATGCAAGGACTATTTCACTATTAGTGATAAAACTAAGGGATGGAATAGTAAATTTCCCTTCTCATGATTCCATGTCTCAAACTTCTTAATAACATTTATTCTGATTCTGAAATTGCTTGTCTTGATATCTGGCCAAGTGCATTGATTTACTCTATTTCCTTCCTTTAACCTCCCAGTTTGCCTCTATAAATTTTTCAGGTAATTAAAGGATTTGAACCAAAGGAACGTTGTATGATGCTAAAATTTGTGACCAGCTGTTCTCGAGCTCCATTACTTGGGTTCAAACACTTGCAGCCATCCTTTACTATCCATAAGGTATCCCATCCGTCGCACATCTTCAGTCCTTCAAGGAGTACAAGGCCCATTTTCTTGTAAAAACATATAGTATGGGATTGCTTGGAGGATTAATTGTTTACTCTGCTAAGGAAATGATTCTGCTACTGATTTATGCTGGCAGAATAGACAGATGGTTCTAGAAAATGTTGCATATCTGTTTTTTCCGTTCTTTATTAAATGGACTGGATTATCTCAAATCCATCACTTTCAACAAAGAAAATAACTGGATCAAAAAACTGCGGAAAGATGAACAATGGAAAAAAGGAATCCCAAGTTCATTATAAATGGAATTAAAAAAAAAATCAGGATTTTTTATTTTTATGTAGGTTGCTTGTGATGCTTCTCTTTGATTTTTTTATTTTTATGTAGGTTGCATGTGATGCTTCTCTTTGGGCAACACTTGGAGGACAAGATGTGGAGCGTCTTCCATCAGCTTCTACGTGCTACAATACTCTCAAGGTACTCTTAATGCAAGAATCAAGGATGACAACATCCAGCATCTTTTATCTAACTTCCTTGTCTAAGTATATTTGCATATATCTTATCTCTAACCTTGGTTATTCCTGTGTTTTCTTGATCTCTCGGATGACTACAGCTTCCGACATACAAACGTGCAAGCACTTTGAGAGCAAAACTTCTATATGCAATCAGTTCCAACACTGGATTTGAACTTTCTTAGGGATTTATAGACTTGAGTTCTCGACATCTCAGGTGAATATTTTTTGCTTTATGTTGCCTGCATATGCAACTTTATACTAAAATATAGCTTTTTTTATTGCTATCATTTATTAGATGCTATAATAATTTAGCACATGGGTGACCATGGATACAGTTATAAAGCATCATTGATTCTATTTCTTCCCATGCACATTGCATCGTCAAATCTCAAGTACATGGAGGAAGACCATTTTCTTTTATTGGCAGGAAAGAACATGGAAGATGGTTATATAAGGAAACACTTAGAACAAAAAAAATGGAAAAGGTTCTCAACATATTTTCATTCAAGATTCTGCTGCACAAGTTTATCAAAACAAAGCACTCATCACAATCATAATTGTCTTATTAAAGAGATGCATGAATGTCTTAAGGTGGAAACATAAAATCATCCTGCCGTGGGTGGCTAGCTAGGTTTTTTCACATAACTATTAGATGACATCACAATCTGCAAAGCACCTATGTTTTCTGATGACATTTATATATAGCACATATGTAAAGAAGGTGACAGGAATAGAACAGTAGGAAATTGTTCGAAATACAGTGGGAGCTGATTCAAGAAATGAGATCGAATCCCTGTGCAAGTAGATCATCAGCCAATACCCTATTAGCAGCTTCAGAAGGATGAAATCCATCCCAAAACACGTATTCTGTAGCATTTGAGCATGTTCCCAAAGACCTTGCATTGCATAGAACTGAGGTCTCTAAAGTACCTGTTCCACAGCAAGCCCTTCTCGACTCAAAGAAACCTGTGAAAACAACAAATTAACTTGAGATAAGATGTATTGGTATTTTATGCAACTATATTTATCTGGCTATCTGGTAGATAAATGGAGCAATAACAGTGAAAGAATTGATAGACTTTACACTCTATAAATATAGGGAAAATGTGGGTTCTTCTACTAGTCATATTGACTATTTAGTTGTTGCAGAGAGGGTACGTTACCGCTGTCACTGGGTCTGAAGATCATATCCAAGAGGGGCTCATAGATGTCAAAAACCACCACTTTGAGGCCAGGAAGATTGTTTGCCAGGCTTTTGGAAGTGCTGTTTAATTTCTCGTTGAAGTCTATGGCATCGCGGTTCAACCTCTCAACACACTGGTCGCTTCCTGCACCAAATAGGGTAATAGCTGCTGGCAAACACCCAGTTGGTGGTAGGGTTGTCACGCCAATCCTTCTTGCTCCCAGTCCATACAGATTCTATGTCAATCACCATCCTTGTTAGCAACTACTGTGTTTTGAAGAAACTTTCACATTAGTTTAGATATCAAACTCAGTTTGATGTATATGTTTGAGATCAGTATTATGACATTGATGTGCACCTTCCAACCCATGATATAGACAGGTTGATTTTTTGTGCATTTTTGTGGCAGTTTCCGCCGTTCATATTTTAGGACATAAAATTAGAAATAGGAGTGGGAAAAGGTGGAGATGGCATCATTCCACTCGTCTTTGTAGGTCTAGATACCATGAACTAAATCAAATTGAAACTAAATAATATCAAAATCAAGAATGGAACTGAACCTGGGGTTCAGTCCTAGTTAGGCGTAACCCTTGAATCAGAAATTGCTATTCCTTGCAGGTTGGTTATATAGAACTTAGCCGTCTGACTAAGATGTCCAAAAACCTGAATATAACAAAGAATTTGAAATGCAATACCTGAATGAAAGTAGAGTAATATGTCATGAGATTATCAGAGAAGCGATCTGCGGAATAGACTCTGTTGAGAAGAGGATTGATATAGTAATTCTGAATAAAATCACTGCTTCCAGCACTCAACAGATGGATCCCACGAGAGAATATCTCATCTGCCTTGGCGTTTCCTACCAAGTTCACTACTTTTGTTTGATATTCCTTGTAGTAATTCAACTGCTGGGTCAGTGGGATGGCACCCTACACAGTAACCCACAACAAATTTTCAAGTGATCTCTGATACTTCGTTTATGGGTAGAGAGAGAGAGAGAGTATTTTTGTTTTACGTATAGCCTGGCAGTGCCATCGTAGAGACCAGAAGCAGCTGAGGCAAAGTTAACACCAGTCAGGAGCTTGTTTCCTCTGGCATCTTGGCTAAGGTAAGCTGGTGGGTATGAAGTGAACCCAAGGTACTCAGCTGTGTATCAAGAAACCAAACAAAGTAATCTCACGATATTGGAGCTGAAGAAGAAGAAGAGTGGATTACTAAGAAACCTTACCAGTGAAGTCTGTAGCTAGTTTTCCATTGCAGAATCTTCCAGTTGGCCTATGATTAACAAAGTCTCTTCCATAAGGAGGAAAATTTGCCTTGATTACTGTATTGAGATTATTATTATTACCCACATCAACAACAGAATCTCCAAAGATGATGAGGGCTGGAACTATAGGATCTGCATTAGTTACTGAGGACACCAAAACAACAAGGCAAAGGGCACTGCCCCAAAGACTACTTCTTGCAAACCCCATTTCTGTTTTCTTTTCTTTCCCACTAAAGAAAAGCTTGTGGGTAATGGTGAGAGTGAGACAGAGAAGAGCAGATGGGTGAAGGGGAACTTAAGAAGAGCCAGAAGTGATACGATTGCCTTAAAAGCTGCTTATTTCCTGGACATGATGAGGCATGTTTAGCACCTCGCAGAACCCATGATTCTGTTGTCCTCTAATTTAATCTGTACTTATTAGGCTAACCAAAAGTGTTTGCTCATTTGGTCATGTTCATAAGTAAGTTTGAGGAGATGACGACAGAGTTTGCTAAGAACTTACAGCAGCAGAGAGGAAAAGTTTTGTGCTTTTCTAATTCTATATCACATTATACATGAGGATGCTTCACTATACCTACACAAGTAGCCATTTTCTTCTTCCTTAGCCTAAACAACACAACACTCACTTCCTATGTATATATGTCTATCTTCATCTTTATGTTTTTAATCAAACTCTATATATCATCACCGATCAATTTTAATTTAATAATAATAAGATTATATAATTATAAATAAGATATTCAATTAGATTAATTTTTATTAAAAAAATCAGAAATAAGTGCATACACTGAGTAGTTTTCTCATGAAGAAATAATAATAATAAAAAAAGAAAGCATTAAAGTGCATTTACAAAGAAGAAAGGGTGAATGATATTTCACACTCTTTAATGATAACACTGCCACAAGGAAAGCCTCATTATGAAGGAGGGAAGTGCTTTGCATGTTTGATGTGTGCCAAGTGGCTTAGAGTTTGGTTTAATGGATATATATATATATATATATAATTGAATTTGTTTTATCATTTTCAATTGAATTTAGAGAGCACTGAGAGAGTAAAGCTTTCTGTGATCTTATTCCTTTACTTGAGTAACTCTTTTCCATTAAGAAGTGACATGGAAATCCATGTTTCAGTAAATTTGGTGCCATTTGATGTAACATTAGAATATCATTATACAAGGAGAGATAACGGGGAAATATTAAAGCCACCGAGTAACAGAAAGAGAAAATAACACATTATCTTTTTTTCACTTGTTAAGTAAAAAAGATATAAAAAGAAAAGAAAATGAACAAAAACCATAAAAAGACGCATTGAAAGAGAGGGAAGAAGAGCCATAGATGGAGACAGGGAAAAGTAAAGCAACCGAGAACAAAAGGGGCAAAAAGGCTTATGAGGGACGAAGCAGACAATGATCAAAAAGGACAAAAAAAGAAAGAAGACAAGAATAAGAAGGAAACTGTGCCATTTTAGAGAGGTGGGATGCATGACAATGAAAAGATGGAAATAGTAAAGATGCACAAGACAATAAATTCGAAACCGCTCCAGAAATATAAGAGCAAGTTAGAGGTAATTTTATTTTATTTTTTGATCTCCAAATCAATTTCAATTATACTAATTAAGAATGACACTTTATATTATAGATGATTAACTGGGGAGTTACCAGAAGGCATGTATAAATTCAATATCGGATGCCTTCTTTTTGGGAACTTTAAATAGGAAAAACTTGGAAGTTCTAATAGACACCCATTAATTCTGTTGTTTGTATTGTAGTTGGACTGATATAAATGAAAATTTTGGTATTCAAGTTTATTAAATGTCTCCGCCAAAATTCAGGTACGGTTTTTCTAGCAGCCGCAGTTAAAAGAAGCTTTTTTTTTTTTTGTAATTTATAAATTTATTTAATGTGTGTGTTGTACTAAAAATGTGATTCTATTTTCACTTTAAGATCTTCCACATTTCGGTCTGACAGAATGATGGGAAGGTAAATCACGGTGGTCCAGCGATACACAAGTGAAAAGCCGAGGACTCGGTGCTCATAAGGGGTCCACCCACATAGGTAAAACCCCACCCTGCAGCTGCTGAGATTTGAACCCATAGATTATTTAATGTGTGTTGTTTTGATTGGAATGATGTTCTGAAAAAAGTTTTTGAGAATGAATCATTAATTTCATATGATTTTAAGAGTACATTCAACATGATTTTGGGAAACTCATGTGGGAATGTCTACAAGTTTTAGAGTGAATATGACAACGAAGAGATGAACTTTGTTGAATGGGTAAAAAAAAACTATTATACAAATGATTTTAGCTCTCTCCTTATATCCATGCATGTAAACAGAAGAGAAAATACAGCTGCATAACTGATTTCCCTTGAGGTCGAAGCTTCAACCACTATAAGCTTGTCAACTGTGCAAAGCTGTTTACAGGTTGTTACATGTGAATGTAAACTACGGCATGCATATGCTGTCGTTCGATTCTATTAATCTCGCCATTTTCGC
>CAOGCB011491339.1:0-17875 GCA_948266635.1 Cnidoscolus chayamansa | reverse complement strand
TATAGGTTCAAATGGAGGAGGAAGGAGCACTGTCCAACCGAAACTGTGAACAGGTTCTTGAAACTGAAAGTATGTGCTCTTGTCCCGAAAGCTTAAGAATTTCAAGTGACGGAGAATCTTTAGCCAGCTCCATTGAAGGTCAGATAGAACACTCAGGGGGTGACATCTCTCTTCCTTCAACCAACAGTACAGCCAGCACTCATTCTTTTGCGTTCCCCATGTATTTCCTACTCCTGTTTTACGTATAGTTAATATATTACTGTGTATGCCTGAGATTCTTGAACAGGTTGTTTACAGTTGTGGTTTTATATGTTCAGATTGACAAAGGAATTGCCTGGGAGCCCTGTAAAAATGAAACATGGTCGTCAGGCACTATGGCCGGCAAGTGCTGCTCGCCAGAGACAAATGCATAGGCCCCCACGTTGGAAAGCGCTTTTTTGCTGTAAATCCATAATGAATTAGAATTTTTGCTCTAATTTTCGGGTGTTTGAGTTGTCAAAGAAGCCATGTTGTCCTTTCCATTTTTCATATATCATGTCTTTCTCTGCATTATAGGGGATGCGAGTCTTTTAGAGCAGCCTTTGAGTGATTGAACCAGGCCTGAACAGTCCAAAGGGGAGTGAGCTGCGTTGCCGCTACAGCCCATAGAGTGGAATTTCCCCTATCCACAACCAATCATAAATAAAATTTCATTAAATTTATTTTACAAATGAAATTAATCTGACATTCATTTATTCCAAAACATAACGTCTACAAGATGAACCAAAGGCTCAGCTCATATGAGGAAACATTTCCTAGTTATGCTGCACGGTCAAATTATAAGCACATCACCCATTCTTAAAGGAGTATGCCCTGTAGTCAACAAACTTTCGGTGGAAACAGAAAGGCCCCGATTAAGGAATTCGAGGGAGAATTAGCTTAAGAGGACTAACACATGCATGTGCCAATCTCAGAAAGCACAGAATATAGTTATCCATCCAGTCATCGTCTGGACAATAGGGGTCTTTGGATCAATCCTTCTCATTTGGGTGGTCTTTTCGGGCAAACAGAGTGTGATAGGCCGCTACCTTCCTTAACAGGTCACATCTTACATAGGCCCTGGCTGCTCCATGCTTGGACCATTGCAGGCCTAGCAATGTGACTTATTCAAGCAAATGTCACCTAGTACTCAATTATTCATCAAATTCTACTGTGGTAAGGAATATTTTTATCAAACGCTTCCGATGGTTTTGAGACACAGTTAGGTAATCATTAATCACCTGAATTGGAGGCTTTGATTTACGTTGATTATGGTTGCGTGATTTAGTTGATTGTGTTTTAGTTGTTAATGCAATCTCCTTTGAATGATTTTGTTGATTTGGGTTAAATAATTGCTTGAATTGAAAGTTAAACTAGTTGACAAATCATATAAGCGGCATTAATGGGTGAGCCCCCACCAAAAATCGAAGGCAGAGAAGGGATCAAAGAGTGTTTGTTGTAATCTGCAAGATAAGGTGGGAAAATATATGCTAATTATAGCATAAGAAAATCAAATCACACACAGTCCATATCGCTCAATGGACCGCTTGAAATTTTTAGTGGACCATTTCTCCCCACCACCTACTCCAACCCGCAGCATACTGGCGAGCAACAGCAACAGCAACGTTACGCACCCGTATGCGTACTGTGAATCCCATTCATTCTCACATCCATTATTAGATACGATCGAAGCAGACGGTTCAGTAAGATGAAGAGGGCTTGTCGGATTCTAGCAAAGTCTGATTTAGCAAATCAACATGTTGGTTAAATTAATTTTATGAAAAAATTAACACAGTTATTAATGTGCAATAAAAGAACCAAATTGAAATTGTATATACAGAAGTCGCAGATATTTTTTTAATAATCTATCAACTTACAAATATCAAAACGCTGGGGGCCCAACAAAGACGACAAATAATTAGAAGCTAGAGAAAAGACTTGTAACTAACCCTGGGAGATTTTGCTGGCATTTAACTCTCAATCAAAGTGGCTCACGTTGTATGGTAGTAGATGAGGCATATCCATAAAGTATTAGTATTAGGCATGGCAACATTCTCACATTTTTTGAGATCGGATTCAGGCTGCTGTTGAATGCATCCATCCATCAGTGAAAGGCATAATCCGCTGTGCAATTTGCATTTGGGAGACAGCTTTAAAATGCTGAAATTTTCTTTTTTTTTTTTTCTTATTTAAATAATTGATTATGATTGAAGCTTTCTCTACTATTCAATTAAGTTAATCATATGAATAATCGACTGTGACAATTATCAGAATAATCTTCCTCTTAAAAATTCATAATTCATTCGTTTATAATATTATTTGAGATTCGTCGATGCGTTGGTACAGTTTCTTCTGGGCTTAATTCCCCATTTATAATTTTATATAAAGCGGGGAAGTAGACGTTATGGATGCAGATGGAAAGCAAACAAAATCCTATTTTCCTCTATAATTTGTTTTAATTTAATTCCAGATAAATCATAAATTAAAATGAAATTCCAATGATTAAAAAAAAAAAAACTAACTTGAAAGTTAGTTGCACATGAACATCAAAGATCAAACCCAAACACCTTCCAAAATCACCAAATTAATCCCATAGAAAATAAAATATTGAAAAAATTTACATATGAAAAACAGCAGTCATATTCATATAAATTCTCTCCATTTATCTTCTCTTTTTAATTTTTGAGAGAGCTTTTTTTTTTTTTAATCTTCTTTTCAAATTAAAAAAAAGGTGAGAAGATTTACGGGAGATAGAGACTAGGAGAACCCTGATCAGTCCACTGACTCTGGCTCCAGTAAGTTTGATCAACGGCGTTGGGAAGATCAAACAAACCTTGATCTCCAGTACCCGGCCAATCCAATGGTCCAAACCCCCCATTTCCTGTTCTACTACTCTGCAAAGCTGATAACTCGACGTTAACCGTCTGATCAATCAATCCTCCCCCCATCTCCTGCATCTTCATCTCCTCCCCACAAATACCCACCATCTTCTGCTGTTGCTGTTGCCACTGCTGATTCTGATTCTGTTCAATATACTTTTGATTCATTATGTTACCAAAGCCAATTGGCAACTGCTCGTTCGTTGATGTAATTAAGCTTGTAAAGCTTCCAATCTCCGAGAAGATCCCACAGTCCGTTCCTTGCTCTAGCAAACCAGGCTCAAAGCTCGGATTTGTATTGGCATGTGCAAATAGCTTAGA
The DNA here is from genome assembly GCA_948266635.1 of Cnidoscolus chayamansa. Taxonomy (NCBI): domain Eukaryota; kingdom Viridiplantae; phylum Streptophyta; class Magnoliopsida; order Malpighiales; family Euphorbiaceae; genus Cnidoscolus; species Cnidoscolus chayamansa. The sequence continues at coordinate 14,657 of CAOGCB011491339.1, read as the reverse complement.
TTCACCAATAGCATTCAGTATGTTATTTGAGGCAGAGCTTGAAGAATGCGCGGAAATTGCTTCTAAACCAGTGTTACCAGCTGTGGTATTCGTGGCTGTCAGACTGGAGCTTTCGCTGCTGGAATGAGAATTTGATGATTTCTGTTGTTGCTGTTGCTGCTGCAGTGGCGTCGTACTGATAGTAGCAGTTGCCGAATTAGTTGAGGTGGTGGTAGGGTCTGCGGTGGAAGGGGATTGTTTGGGCTTAGACCGCTTTGTCTTGCGACAGCCACCACCAACGGGGACGTTGCGGAGGACGCCGCCTTTAGTCCAGTACCTTCGACAGCTCTTGCAGAAGTGGCGTGGCTGTGAGAGGTTGTAGTTGTTGTAGTAGCAAAACTTGGTGTTGAGCGAGTCGCACCTGGGGCACTTTAATGCTTGGTTGTTCTGGTGGTGATGAGGCCTGAGCCTCCGGTCACCACCACCACCGCTAAACAACCGGCCTCCGCCACCGACTGAATGGATGTCTTGCATGTCTTAGCAAGTCGTACTCGAAAGAAACACTGGAACTTGCTAATATGAACCCAAATTGTTTGTTAATAATCCAACCCGAGTTAAAATAGCAAGAATGTTGCTCAAAATCCAGTTTCCCCCGTTGAAATTGCTCACATTAACACACCCTGAAATGGGAACTCAGAAATGAGAGAGAGAGAGAGAGAGAGAGAGAGAGAGAGAGAGAGAGAATCGCGCGTGTGAAAGGCGGATGAGGTTCTGAACTCTGACAAATATCCCCTTCAAGATCTTCTAGTACTAAATTTTTATGCCCCCAGTGACCAAATTAACCCTCTACTGAACCCAAATTTGCTCAAGTGTAAAACTCGAAATTAGCCACCGTAGGCGCGGGCATTGGGTCTGCCATAAGGGCGTGGCCTGGGATTTCAAGAGCATGCGTTTGGACCGTACGGAAAGAGAGAAGATCCAGCCGTCGAATGGGGAAAACGTGGACGGCATAAAAAGAGAGATAGTTGCTGTCCACAAAATCAGGTTGTCTACTTGTCGGCCACCCCCGATTTATCTGCTGGGTTAAATCGGTGTCAGTACAACTGGTCCTTAGGCTGCCACGTCGCATACCAGAATGGTGAGTTGTCAAACATGAGTCTCATTTAACAGTGGCAGAACATTAATATATTGATACTGTACTGCTCATCTGCCCTGATAATGCGTGACCGGTGAGCTTGGGGATGGAGCTGTTCATATATATATATATATATTTTTTTTTTTTTTTAATCAAGTTAAGATTATTATTATTATTTTATTTTCTATGCAAGAGAAAGCATGCGAACGTGGAAGAATAAAAACACCGATAGCAGAGGCAGAGGTGTTTCTGATTTCTGCATGCTGCTGTGAGTGTGGGTGAAGGAACGATACCAAAGCCATCTGGGATCTAGCAGTTGCCTTTTCCGTAACAACTGCAAAGGTATGGCAGTCTCAGTTCTGAATAACAGAGTCATATTTTTAAAAATAAAATATTGAATAAAATTTGATAATTGAAAAAATTATATGAAGAGACAACCTTAGATTAGTTGAGGATGGAGTGATTGAATTAAGAGGGGAGGGAGATAGATGTCAAATTGAGACGAACCCCACATTTCAAACTCCTCGAGAAATAATAAGCTGGACAAGTATGCAAAAGTTGAAATAATCTGACCATAATTTAAACAACTTGTTAACACAAGTGTCCCACTCTCAACCTAGACTTCCCACTGAAATACCCACCGCAATTATTAAGGTTTTCGTTTGAAAATGTGTGCATTTTTTTTTTATTTATACAAATATTAATTTATATTTATATTTTAATTAATTTAAATAATGTTGAATAAAGCTGTGAATTTGCATCGCTTGACAAATCAGGGAGGTTACGGTTTATGTACGTATTTACTTAAACTTGACGAGTACTGCTTCATGGGGGCTTGCCCAAAAATCAATGTCAGCCCTGTTTCTTTTAATAGACCTTTTGGGGATGAGAAGCTTATCATATACTATAAATGTATTTTCAATTAAGTTCATATCCCTGTCTCCACAATTGATAAAATTATATTATTCATTTATTTATTTATTTTAATTAGATTTGCTACTCAAGTACATCTTCAATCTTTCAGTACCGTTAAATTTATCCAATGTTATTTTTCAATTAAAACATAAGATTCTATTCTAAAAAAATTATTATATTTTATTCACAATTATTTTCATTTTTTTATATTTTTATAATTTTAATTAATCATCTCCTCCCAATAAGATTTTCTTAACAACACGAATTAAATAGAAATTTATTTTTCTATGAATTTATTTTTTTACGAATATCATATTTATTTTAATATTAAAGTTAACAGTCTAACTTTATTTTAAAATAAAAATATTTTAATTGTGATGAGTCACTTCATTTATATGCATACCAAAACATCATATATAATATTCTTTGAACGAATTCAATAAGTCTATTATGTATTGATTTTTATTTTTATGTGAAAATAAAATAAAATAAAATTTATTATAATATATAAAAAAAATTACTATTTAGAGAAAATAATTTGATTTTATATATTTTTATTATAATATTAAAAAGAGACTTGATAAAGTAGAAAATGGACAACATGAAAACACGTGCTACGCATAGATGATGATACTATTGCTACTGCTGTTGGCTACGTATTTCCATCTCTCAATGTCATATCAATAGTTTTCAACACAAATGATGCTTGTGGGCCCACCTCTATGCCCAAATCAGCCGTCCATTGACTGTTCATCATCATCCCGCCATTGTTGAAATCAGCCGTCCATTTCACTATTCTTGATGCGATTGGGCCCCATTCATACAACTTCTCCTCTCTTGTACTACTACATATTCCCACTTCAGTCTTTAATTAATTTAATTAATAACATGGAGCATAAGTAACATGGCGTTGTGACAAAATTTAATATCTTTTTGGATTTTAAATGACAGAAAATCAATAGTAGAAAAATTTGTAAGGTATCCTAATGCTTGAGTGAACAGGCAAATTGATGGGAACATGATCACATGCACATGGGACACAATTAGGTCATCTGGTACTTGTCCCCATCAACATCATCTCCCTAAATTTTCCGAAGTGAATACGAGCTAAAGCTATGGTATCCCTTGAATGGATTTATAGGGTAGATGGAGGGAGGACCTTCTCCATGGACACTCTCTAACTAAGCACTTATCATGTATCCATGAGATTGTAAAAGATTTGGCGTTTTCTGGGTTATATCTTTAATGGTTGTCGCTTTCCATTGCCATTTGCCACCAACTTTGGGCTCTCCCTCTAAGGCCCAGTCGGTTGGAGTGGTGGCATCCTCCCAGTTTTTTACCCCACCTATGCCTGCCTATCATGTGGGTGGTTGGGCCCCATTCCTTCTCACTTCCCACTCTTCTTTTTATTTTATTTTCCTTGAAATCAAGATCATCTAACCTTTGCATTTGTGCATTACCGCACTTGTGCTCACCATTTTAGATACGTGGTCTCCACACCACACCAATGCCCACCAGTCACGGCCGCCGCCGCCGTATGAAATGAACTAAAATAATTGAAGGATCAGCAGGGTAGAAAATTGCTGACTTGAGGTGATGAATAATTTAAAATTCAATTAAAAGATGCCATTCATTTCATAACTAATTAAAAAGGTTTATTATTATTGGGTATGTGGGATTAGGTCATGGATGTGAAGTCCAAATTGTTACAAGATCATTATTTATTTTATATTATTGTGACTTCATTAATCCATATTGGATCATGTATCCAAAAGCTTATTGGTGGAAGTGAGCACACTAAAAGTGATGGGTCCTTCATTTTAATATTTTCTGAATGCCATTGGAAGTGAAACATCTGACTTTGGTTATATATATATATATATATATATATATATATATATGTATATGTTATGAGAATGGTTCTGGTGAATTTGTATGGCCCCCAGCTCTTTCATGTATTAGAGAGCCTCCTTGACAGGTAATTTCTGGCACTTTTGGAATTCAATAAATCTGGGCCCATCTTATCTTTTGTGTTCATCATAAAATATAAAATTTCATGCTTCACAAGAAAATTAAACAGATTTGGATAATATTGGTGAAATGTAGAAGGAGGAAATGAATTTCTTTACAGTAATTGACAAATGAGTTCTGGCCTGCAATATTTGTCCTCAACCTCTGTGTAACTAGCTCCAATTCTGCTTCTTCCAAGGGCCCAAATTTGTACAGAATACAATAATGGCACCACACTGTGACATGCTTGAAACTTTCACTACAAGTTATGCTTAGAACTTGAGTCTCTGCTCAAGCAGAAGCTTGTCTCATGCATGGCTGCTACATCCTGCTACTAGGACATTCCTACACCCAGCAAACAAGTCGTAACTAATCACTTCCAAGTTCCAACCCACAAGTGCCTTATTGCTTAGGGCTTCAATGATCCATAGTTGTTGACATTAAAGATTGTCTTAATTGTTAAAAAAAATCATACAGAAATCAGATAAAGAGGCTATTAATGCTCTAAAATGAACCAACTACTTAAATGGACAATAATTTTTGGTACTGAGAGGAGCAAAACCCTATCTAGCAAAGCCAAGAAACAGCCACGAACACTGAAATTTCTTCGCTATAGTTGATGGAGAAATGACCATAGAAATATTATATGAGTACATACATGTGTCCCTTGTTTGTGTGTATGCGCCAAAGACAGAGAAAGAACATACAAAAACCAGAAGCTAAAATGATTTATAGAGAGCTCATTGACACATCGAGTTGTCGCCACTGAGTCCCCACCTGACCATGTGATAAAAACAAAGCGTAAGAGACGTTTTTGTTGTTTTCCCCCCTCTTTTGTTATCAGTTCTTGCAACCCCTTGACATTAATGGAAGATAGAAACCCTCTAAGATCTTGTGGTCACATCCACGGATACTACATAATTTGTATACAAATACGTCCCAACAACCCCTTTCTAACTCTCCAAGTCATGTCTATCTCATCTGCATCCACTGTTCTCTGGTTAACTCGTTGTTTAACTCTAATTAACGAAATATTTTTTTTATATACATAATTTTGTGATTATTTGGTTATTATTCTTAAAACAGTTTGATGTTGATGATTCTTTCAGGGTCCTACCAAGAATAGTATCCCATGGACTGACCTATACAAGTCGTCTAGGGACAAGGCAGTGGACCAAAATATCTTGACATGTTGATGATATATAGCATTGATTTCTGCCATGTATAGCATCTATGATCACAATAAAAAAAAATTATATAAGGAGATTAAAACACGTTCATCTTATCATAAGATTAGGTCATTTTGTTGAAAGCAATTTTAAGCCAACCTATTAGATGCTTGGATTTTCTGAGTGTGACCAAATGATATTTCTTTCTTGGTCTATTTGTATCTTTTTTTCTTTTTTTTTTATAAGTATTAGCCTCTTAGGCACTGCCTTTTTTATGACATATACATACATTCAGAACTTAAAAGAAAATATCAGGAAATTGCGTGTAAAGACCACTGAAATTAACCTGACATTTGATTTGAGGCATCCTAATTTCAGAATTCATATCATTGCGCAGCGAATCAAATCAAGCTTCACCTACTGAAATAAATAACACAGAAACAAGGTGGTCACTAGCCAGTGCCCCTTAATAGGGCTATAAAAACACGTTGTACCCAAAGAAGCATTACCATTATACCAGATTTACCTCACCAGGAACCATCGTTTTCATCGAATTAATAATGGATATAATCAGAGACCCTCAATCATGATCACGAACAAGAATCTTTTTTTTTTTTTTTTTTTAACATCAATCTCTGCACATGCAGCAGGAGGAGATGTGGACCTATCCCAACTAAATATTACTTCCATGTTCGATTAGAACTGTTATGCATACCAATTAATGAATTCCATACCTAAAAAATAAACCATCAGCACTTGTTAACCCCCCAGAGATATTTAACCATTTCATATGGAATTCCAAGTTCAAATCCTTCAAACTGTTGGAGTATTCAAGCATGTACATTGGCAACTGCATTCCAACTTCATCTGATCTTTAATTATATTTCCTCACACGACCAACCAACAAGCATTTGCATAAATAAACCATAACAAAAGGCAAGTGAATTCCCCAGTACTTGTGTTCATGTGATATTAAATCTAATCAGTTGGGTGCAGTACAGTACTCTTTGTAGTTAATATGGAGAAAATGAAAAGCTCTACACCATTTAAGTAATAGGGTTGATCACCACACAGTTAGTGGAGTTGAAGGCAGTGACAATTTTGCATACTTTTATATTTAGCCCACCATCAAGATTTTAAGGCCTTCAAATGGATATGAGCATTGATATTTATATTTCGCCAACATTAGAAGGCCTGCATCACCTCTTGGATCCTTGATCCAACGTCCAACCGAAGAGAAAGATGTCTCAAATCAAAGGCAAAAGCCCAAGGAAACTCTACTTCTAATTTTGATCAAAGGAGAGAATTTTATTTATTTGGCATGTGGTTGTGGATAATAAAAGCTACATGGAGATGAGATGAAGAACTAGTGCCTCCTGCTCCTGAAGCCAAATTCACATGACAAAATAAGTATCTGAAATTATAACTGGAGCTACAAGGATGCATGAATGATTTGATACAGGAGAAACATTATTCACTTCATTATAACTATGTTATCATATCATCTTGTGTCCCAAGGAAATTCATACTCAGTAGCTGGTGTTCCATGACCTGAGAAGTCCATGAAGCCATTAGCATGATAATAATCATTGCATTCATCTGAAGTATACCTTACAAACTCCTTTACACTGCATTTCCTACTATATTCATTACTGAAATTGGGTTTAGAACTCCAAAATATATTGTTAGTCCCTTTGAGCATTTCCTGGTTATGGTATCAAAACAATTTCAGCTTGGTCATACCAATTTCATCTAATTAAACTCACTAATTGGAAAACTGATTTTGAAGAGTTTGGATTCTTATTCTCTCTGTTCTGCTGTAACTCAAGCTGGAATCCTTGGAGAAACACCAGGGCCCAAAACTAAAAACTTGGGAGAAGTTTGCATAGCTAAACCATATATGTGACTATGAGCAGTCGCACTAGGGTTCATAACAGCATTTCCAAACACTTATGTCCTAAATTTTCCGAGATATGGATTAAACAAGATACAAACATGGGCCGGAGCCCATATGAAAGATCCAAGACGAAAACGAATCGGGCTGCGAAAGACAGTCTTCTCCACTTTGTCAACACGGCCACGTGTAACGCATACTTGTCAGTTTCTTCCATTGAAACTGCGTGCCCTCTGTGCTCGCCCAAACAAACAAAACAAAACAAAACAAACCACCCCCTCAACTTCCCTCTTTCTCCTTCGCTCGTCCCGTTTAGCAACAAAAAACCACAATAATAAACGAACACCAAATTAATATTGCATTGAGAGCCAACGTAGAAATTCACCTTCAGCCATGGATTTCTGGCGTAAAGCCCGGACCTTAGCGGAGGACGCTGCTAAGCGTTCTCAGGAACTAACCAAGGAAGCTGCCAAGCGATCCCAAGAGCTCACGGTCGGTTCTTCCAAGTTCTACGACATCGTTTCTGAAACGGCTAAGCGCTCCAAGGAGATCGCCGTTGAGGCCTCCAAACGCTCCCAGGAGATTACAATTGGTTCCTCCAAGCTATCCGACATCGTTTCAGAGACCGCTAAGCGTTCCAAGGAGATCGCTGCCGAGGCCTCCAAGCGTGCCGATCTGATCAAGACTGAAGCCATCAAGAGAGCTGACCAGATCAAGTCTCTAGCCGAGGGGATTTCGCCATCCTCTGCGCTTAATCGTACGGTGCCTGCTGTGGACTCGCACCTGGAGGAGATGGAGAAGGAGAAGGAGAAGGAGAAGGAGCTCGAGATGTTCGGTGTCACGGAGGAGTTGACAGAGTTCGTGAAGGAAATTACTTTGAGCACGTTTCAAGATTTTCCATTACAAGGTACTCTTACGTTATTTTTTTCTCCTCGGAAGTTTTATATTCATTTATTTGTTTGGATGCAGAGAAAATAGAGGAAATGAAAAGAAACTGGAACTTGTAACGTTCAATTTTGCTTATCGAGGAAATGCATGAATTTTATTTTCTCGTTTTCAATTTGGTTTTTACATTTTAAGTATGCGACCTTTGTACGATCCTTTATTCTTGTTAGCACGATTTGCATAAAATAATGAGCGTAATTGACATCTTTTTCTAGAGTGTTAAGCATGTTTGTTAAATTGGATTATCGTTTGATATGTAGATGACTCGGAGATGTCTGACGTGCCTATGGTGTCAAATGTGAGGCAGGATCTTACACAGTGGCAAGAAAGGCATGCCCACCTCGTTCTATCAACAGTCAAGGTTGCTTCCTTTTTTATTACACATATGACGAATTTAATTTAATGAATTAAATATTCACTAAAAAAATGGACTTAAAAGAAGTAGAAAAAATTTATATGGGAAACTAGTAATTAGTGGCTTAATGAATAAAAGAGTGAGGAGCATATACCAGTTCTCTGATTATGGAAATGTTTTATACCAGTATATTTGATGTGAAATCAAATATGTAATAACCCATTACTTTTGATTGCTGATATTCTTGAATCATGCTTGGACTTGGAAATTATATTTTATTGTCCTTAATTTTATCTTCCATTAGTATTGATCTATGAGTCTTACGGTGTCATTTGATAATGTTGTTCTGTTGATGAGACCACTGGTGCAAAGTGGTGAAGGAGAGGATTATACAAGATGAGATCACTGATGCAAAGTGGTGAAGGAGAGGATTACACAAGATGAGATCACTGGTGCTCAATATAATTTGTGGAAGTCTCCGGGATCTTTAATATTTTATGCATACCTTTCATTTTGTGCCTCGTGTCAATTTTTACAAAATTCAGACAAGATAAATATGTTGTTAGTGTTGAAAGACAAAATTACACTAATGACTTTTTGTGTAGTGTGTAAAGATGTGGTTTTGTATCTATTAGTGTTTACAATCTTTAGAAGTTACTAACTATAAACTTCTTTGATGCTTTGCTGCAGGAAATATCAAAGTTGAGATATGAATTGTGCCCGCGTATTATGAAAGAAAGAAAATTCTGGAGGATATATTTTATGATAGTAAATAATCATGTTGGACCGTAAGTTTCTTTCCTCTTGAATTAGATATCTGTTTTTCTTGTAATTGGTTGCAAGTATACGATTGCTTTCTTACTTGGAAGCCAAAGACCAATAGAATTCCTCTTTGTTGTATCTATGAAACTTGAATTCTGTTGATCGAATGTATAGAATGTGCCTTGGGCAACCAACAAACATACTGACTAACAGTTGGTACCTAATGTTTTTTTGGCCATGCTAGGAACAACTTGAAATGTTCCATCCATCTATAATATATTCTAATCACTTCATTCTAAGGCAGCTTTGACAACTGCAACTCTGCAATTGCTCATATGGTCCTAGATTACAAATGGTTCACATAAGGCACCTCTAATACAATGTGATACTTGCATTTAGCTATGAGAAGCGGTATATGGAGGCTGCTACACAGAAATCTGCAGAGCAAGTAAAAGGAAATGAAATGGAGGAAAAAACCATGGGAACTTCCAAACCAGATGTGAAGAAATCAAACCAGCGAAGTAAAACTTTGGCCTCATCTGCTGAACAAGATTTGGATGTATTCCTCCTGGGTGGAGACAGTGATGAGGGTCCAGGTACATCATCTTTTATGGACAGGATCACGGTTTAAAATAATTGATCTAGCTTTTATCTGCACTGTTCTGCTCTTGAAGTGTACATATGTCAGTTTTCTAATCAGATTTATAACAGAATTTACAGAGAAGGTTGTTTTTGTGTCCCTACAATAATATTGTTTATCAAACATTAACTTTTGAAACCACTAAATGGTGCTGTCAGTGTCATGCAAGTAGTGTACTGCTGGCTTTTATATTAATTGTTAGCGGTATTTTAAATGTTTACCCAAGTATCCATTGAATTGGACTTTATTTTGACATGTCGTAACTCATAATATTAAAAGTTCAAAACTAATGCATTTCATCTTTATTCCCCAAAGTGTAAGACAATTGGATGCGAACTGAAAAATTAATGTCTATATGTTGTAATCCTTTTTACCAGCCTTGTGATTCCATATCTTGTTTACCATGCCTTGGAAGCCTCCTATGCAGCATTTGATATAAGATGTATAATGTAGAATTGTGCAGAAGAAGAGTTAACTGAGAACTTTATATGTTCTAATGATCTTACAGATGATGGTGATGAGTCATTGAATGATGATTTAGACAAGATGGTGGATAGTTCGGTAAGCACCACTTGTTTTATTTTTCTGTAGTATGTTGCCATGGCAACAAATTGACTTTCGGAATGGTCCTTTTGTCCCTAGAAATGGATGGCATTGCTCTGTGGTGATCAACTGGACTTGTTCCAGTTTAATAGTGAAATTTTTAAATAAATATTAGAAAAACGTGAATCAAACTTCCCAGCATAAGTTTGTGACAAGCTGGGGATAATGGAGTAAGAGCGCCACCCTTATTGTAATAAGCCCAATATTCCCCATATAATGAAATCTACTTTCATTAGTGGAAATTCATTCTTTAGTGAACTTGTACCAAATTTGTAGCATGCGTTTTCCACTATGATTATTGATTTGGTTTTGCACATCCTCTGCGCTTAAGTCCCCGAGTTCTTTTTTGTTTTTTACTTTTTATTGAAAAAGGTGGTGGGTGGATGTGAGTGGTGCATGCTAATAAATGAAAAAGCATGGCCAATCCCATCACTGACAAATGTGTTTTGACAATCACAATTCTAATGCTAGCCTTAAAATTAACACGCTTGCACAGTTGTAGAAACAAAGAATTTCTTCTAAAATATTTACTAATATAAAATTTTAAATTACCAACTTCAGTGACCTTTTTTTTTTATTTAGTTTTAGTTTTGGTTATATTCTAGTGGATAATTTATTTATTTATTTATGGGAGGGCAGGGTGTGAAGTAGCAACCTAGTATTAAAACAGCACTGCTGACTTGAGGACTTTTACGTAAAAGCATAATTTTGAATTACGCATGTGATTTGATTTTATTCATGCTTTGTCTTTCTCTCTACACGGAAAATAATTCTGGGATAATTCCAGGTCCCGTGCTGGTTCATATTATTTCTGCCTTATAGGCATTGGGACAAGGAAGGCTAACTGCATCATTTTTGTCATTTGATTTATCATATTTGATGTATCTGATAGAATAGGAGTATAGGCTGGAGAAAATAGAGTGGTTTTAGGTTAGAGAGCAGTCCAGCTCGGCTGGTTGTTACAGCAGCATAATGCATGCATGCGATTGCACTCTTGTGTGCTTGTGTGTATTCTTGTGTATAAAAGTCGATCAACTGTGTTAAAAAAAAAATACATGTTTTTCCTGTGGCTTGGAACTGTAGAATATGTAATATGATTTTAAGAGACCAGAAATTGGGTGTATCAGCATCTTGTGCTTTATGGAATGCATTGAATTTGCTTAATTTGTGCTTACACTCTTTTGGACACTTCTTAACCTGCAGGATGATGAGAAAGAAAAGTTATAGAATATTGTCGATGTGCCTACGACATCGTGGACTATTGCTCCTTAAAATTGTAAGAGAGCAATGCTGCATTTACCCTGTAAAAGCGACTCGGTAGGAATCTTCCATTTCCATACCTTAGCTTTGGATATAACTGTTGTATTTTCTCTCATCCTTGTTTTTTTTTCTTTTTATTCCTTCCATTTTTGTGTAAAAAAGTTGTGGTTTGTTTTTTTAACTCGTCTGCTAAATGTAACTAATATTTAGTTTTAGTGTTTATACGGCCAGTATTATTTGCGCGCGTTACATCCGTCAAGAGCGCCTGGCCTCTCGTTGCTCTCGTTCTCAGTTTATATTTTATTTTCACATTCAGGAATAAATAGAAATGCATTCCAAATATTTTATGTCTAGTAGGGATCAGATCATCCTTTTTTTTTTGAAAAATGGATGATGCAATGCTTGGGAAAATGCTTTGCCCATTTGCTCCGCAATCAAATACCTTTTCTTTTCTGGTTTAATGTAGGAAAGCCATGTTTCCTGCTAATTATGTCTTGACCTTCCCATATTGCAAAGCAGGGGACAACTATCGTCTACCATGAAACTTATTCTGAGAATAAGGTTACACCAAGGAGAGATAAGGCCGTCAAGGTTAATTCTGGACTCCTTGTATTACTGCGTTATGATGCAATTGAAGAATTTGGGTAATATATTTGCAATGGAATCTTAGCAAGATGCATATATAAAAATGGGTAGTAGTTGGAGTGTCTTAAATTGCATTAAGATGGTTAGCTAGCAGATGAGAGAACTTGGTATTAATGGAGGGAGTGATCAGCAATTGAATGGAATGCTAGAACAACGTCTTGGTGGGCAAGAATTTGAGGTTCTCTTGACGTTAAACCAATTGCATTTTTTAAAGAAAAGGGAGGGTGTTTGATTGTCAATCCAAGCTAACGACTGAAAGATGGAAAACCTTCCAAAAATGTATTTAATTCCCTCCATAGATCCTATATAATTTATTATACCAGTGTCCCACCTTCTATAATTACAAGCTCACAGTTTCCACGTTACTCTTGGCCTTTGAATTTCGCAATATTAATTAATTTTCAAATTTCATTAATATATATATATATATAATTGCTCATTGTTGATTAATTAATTCTGTAGATTTAACAAAATCTCTTATGTCCTGAGTGAATTGTTCTCTGGCTTAGTTTTAAATTATTTATGTGAACTTTGTTTTCTTGTAACAGCTCATATCTGATTCCCATTCAAACTCCACTCTTGTTAAGGCTGAACTGTGATTATTGATCAACTTGTTTGTGCTTTTTTTTTTAAATTCTTTTAATAATAAATAATTATTTCATAGAAATTTAAAAACTATAAAAAGATTATTTTACAGTATTTATTTTTTCTTAAAGAAAATATGAGATAATAAAGGAAATTGAGTACCCAACGAACCATAACAGGCCATGGCCAATCATTCAATATTCTTACAAAATTATATCACCACAGTGTATTATGGTATGCGTATTTGGGACTAAAACCCAATTTCGCGTATGGAGAAAGTTTGATGTAGCCCCTTTATAGATCTTTTATATAATTTTTAATAAAAAAAAGTTAAATTAAAACTTAACAGATTAATTTAGATAAAAAATAATAATAATAAATTTGATTGTACATTCAACTTTTTAAAAAATTATAAAGGGTGAAATTAACAACTAAAAGTATTAGAAAACACAAACTGGTTCATATATTCGTAAATTACTTAAAACTCATAATTTAAATGAAGTCTCTAACTATATACAATATGAGAAAAATAAAAGAAGATGGAGAATGAGGATGCATGCATGAATGAATGAATACGATGATAGCCAGTCGGTGGAGTTAATGTGAGCCCCACACATCACTTCCACTTTTTCTTTTTTCTTTTTTCTTTTTTTATTTATGCTCACCGACACTTTTTTTTTTATATTCCTGCTCTCTACAAATATCTATATAACTTTTTTTTTAATTATCTATGCTCCATTTTCAAATATTTTAATTTTTTTCTATTAATTAAATCTTAAATTTCATTTTCCAATTTATTCTTTAATTTCAAAAATATAATAGCTGGAATTTGTTAAAGGAGAAGAAACACATGACATTGGGACTTTCCTCATCTCCACTCTGCATTGTTTTTATTATAAATTAAAATTAAATAAAATTTGTGATACTATCGAATCCTTCTCTCTTTATTATTATTATTATTATTATTTTGAATTAATTTAAATTTTTTTATATAAAATTTAAATATTGTTTAATTTACAAAATAAAGCAAACTCAATTAACTGTATTCATAAATGGGAAAAAAAATTAAATCTTCGGAGGATATTATAATACAGTTTAGTTATTCAATAGAGAATTTATTATTTTTTTAGAAAAAAAGTATTATATGAAAACCCTTTCATATTTACTTATATATATAATATGCAGAAGTGAGGGATACACTATAAATTAAAAGAAATTGATAGTTGAGTTACTGATAACATAAGTTGGAAACATGTTTGACCTTAGAATGCTGAAACCCCAAATTGGCACAAAAAAAACTGCAATTAAGATGTCAATTTCATATGTTAGGTAAAGGCTTTGGGTCATCTTCCTTTGCTTTCAAACACAAGGACCAACTTCCTTTAATAATTTTGGTTTTTTTAAATAATAAACTTATGATCAGAATTTAAAAAGAATATAATTGTTTTAAAATATATAAGCAAATTAAATAAAAATACGTTTTTTTTTATTTACAATCAGCATATTGGATCTCACCTTCTAAACCAACCACATTCATCGGCTCGTGCAACTTTCTGTCCCAACAAATCAGCCTTTTTTTTATTTATTTTAATTTAACTCTGCATCGGCTCGGCCCAATTGGTTCGTACCTTCGCTTCCAGACGTAATCAAAGTTAATCTGGGACCCAGAAGCTTGAAAGCGTCAAGATTCTGACACCTGGCAGGCAAAGGGCCCATGTATGTTCATTGTAAGGACAAAAGAGAGAGGCGGAAAGATAATA
>CAOGCB011489342.1:0-24752 GCA_948266635.1 Cnidoscolus chayamansa | reverse complement strand
ATGAAATAAATATGAAATTGTGAAATGAAATAAACGTGAAATTGTGAAAAGAAATAAATGTGGAACTGAGAAATAAATTATCTATTGCAGTATGAATTGAAAATAATTATTTATACGATTGAGATATTCTGAAAATATTATAGAACCTGATGAATGAAATAGTCCACATAAACTATCGACGAATAACTCGAATGGAATCTATTTACATTAAATGTTATTTTATTATTATTATCTACATCTACTGACCAAAAATGCTCAGCATGTTGGTTTTTGCCATACGCAGGTACCAGTCCTCGGAGGCCGTGATTTGTGGAGGCCACACAAGGACGTGACAGCGAGCATCGTGAAGTATATAAATATTTTTGTAATATTTTGACATGTACTAGGGACTTAAATTTCGTAATATAATTAATGTAAATAATGCAACTTTATATTTTGGGTATGTAAATATAAGAATGTTAATATTAAGCGAATTTACTTTGTTATCATTATTTTATATGTTTGCTTATATTTTAATGCGACTGTAAAAAAAATTGAGTCGGATTCTTCAGGTCTCGGCGGGAGGGACGCTACAATTTTAATATTTATGAAGAATTTTAATCAAATTGTTATTACATAATAAGAAATTTAATTATATCAAAATAATATTTTCTACCATGTTTCTAAAATTATTATTATTATTATTATTATTATTATGGTTGGAGACTTGATGTTATAAAAATCAAATTATTATAGTAATTATATTTTAAAATAATATTTTAGTAAGTATATAAAAAAAAAGAAGAAGAAATGATTGTACTAAATTGAATTAAATTAAAGTGAATTTGGACTAAATTGTAAGAGTTTTAGGCTTAAATTGTAATGTCATTATAACTTTAGGACTTGAAATGAAATTGGCTTGAGAGAACCTGGACACTCATGTCTAAATTCATTCAAGCACCTCCCTCCCCCTCCTATTCTTTCCCTTTTCCTCTTCTCTCCCCATGGCTTCCTAATGATCATCCAATTTCTCTTAGCACCACCTTTTAGATGTGACCGACCACATTCAAAATGGTGACGGTTAGTAGAGTGAGTCTTCAGCCTCCCATTTGCTTATTGCTGGGCCACCGTAATTTACCAACCCCGCCA
This sequence comes from Cnidoscolus chayamansa, assembly GCA_948266635.1. NCBI lineage: Eukaryota > Viridiplantae > Streptophyta > Magnoliopsida > Malpighiales > Euphorbiaceae > Cnidoscolus > Cnidoscolus chayamansa. The sequence goes on along the minus strand of CAOGCB011489342.1, from coordinate 23,624 downwards.
TTTTGTCAGGCCGAGGTACGGGAGACCCTTAAGGTGAGGATAAAATCACCTTTTGGATCAAGTGACAGTTAGTATAGTGAAAAAAGAAATATATTTTTAGCTAATTTTCAATCAATCGGAGACTATTTTTAATGATAAGATTAAAAGATCTTTGTCTTCATTTAATAATTTTCATTTTAATACCTAACACACCTCAATCACGTGTCCTATGACAAAAATGTTAAATTGAACGTGGAATCGAAAACTAGTTTTAATGATATGATTAAAAGATCTTTGTCTTCATTTAATAATTTTCATTTTAATACCTATCACACCCTAATCACGTGTCCTATGACAAAAATGCTAAATTAAATGTCGAATCAGAGACTATTTTAGTATTTTTAATGATAAGATTAAAAGATCTTTGTCTTCATTTAATAATTTTCATTTTAATACCTAACACACCTCAATCATGTGTCCTATGACAAAGATGCTAAATTGAATGTCGAAATTAAATCCAATCATTTTAATACCTAACACACTTCAATCATGTTTGTTCGATATTAATGGATTTAATTTCGACATTCAATTTAGCATCTTTGTCATAGGACACATGATTGACTACACAAGACAATGTTCTTGTGATATTGTTTATCAAGAATAAGTGACTTATATAAACATTTCATCAATTAATATTGTTGAAACTTTGGAAATTTCCGTAATAAATATTATTAATAAGAGTGGTATTATTTTGCAAAAACTACTCGACTCGATCGGTTTTTTCACTATTTGTCTTATCAATTTGAATTTTAAATCTCTAAAAACTTTAAGAATAATTTCATAATGATATCTAAGATCTGTTCATATTCAAATTGAATAAAATGATAAAATAATTTTATGTATGAATTTATATTCACTAATGAATTAAAAAAAAAAGAAAGAAAGAATTAGTTTATTTGGTAGCTAATATTTCATTTAATATATCCGTTTAAGATTTAATTTCTCGCAATTCAATCGCTCGATTTTAACTTATTTTTCTTTTAATTTATTAAAACTAAAATATATACACCGAAGAAGGAGAAAATAAAAAAGATAGTAAAATCTTGAACTTAAATGATAAGTTATGGTGAAATCACTTTTAAAGCTCGTGCCATCTATACATAGTGTTGAGAAAAATTGAAGCATAACATGGTTAGCATGAATTGGATTCATTGTAAATCACTTTGTAAATTTCTTTAATTGTGTGCCTTATCTATATATAATTCACAAAGTCAATATTTTAATTATCCATATAATTTTGCTCATTATAAGAAAATAAAATTATACCGACGACTAATACTGACGATAACAGCTTCCTTGATATTTGGTTAAAAAGTTATTATTTTTTAAATATTTAATTTATTTAATTGGATTAGTTTTGTATTTGAATCTAAATTCTATTTTCTTCAAATATATTATTTTAATTAAAATAATTTAATATATAATTTTATTATTTTTAAAAAAGAATTTATATGGAAAGACAACTCTAAACAACTCTTTATCTATTTAAAAAATAATAAAAATATTTATTTATTATACAACTTAAATAAAATAAAAATAATATAGCAGAATTATTACTAGATTATATAACTAAGCAATTCATTTAATAAATATTAATATTTAATAATTTCAATTTAATCAGAATTTTAATCAAATTATTTTTCTATAACAATAAAGTTAGACTAAATTGTAAGAGTTTTAGGCTTAAATTATAATGTCATTATAAGTTTAGGACTTGATTTGAAATTTTACACATACATATAAGCGTGAGAGAACTTGAATACCGAAATGTCTAGATTCATCCAAGCACCTCCTTCCCCTTCTCTCTCCCCATCGTTTCCTTTTCCTTTTCGATTAGTAAGCCAAGAACACTGACTGTAATCGATGTGAAATTTAATACATCTCCTCACGCCTAGATTAATTAAAACGTGAAATATATGGGAGGTCCACCAAGTCTAACCTAAATGCATTAGAGGTCCAATATTGAATCAGAAACTCTGATATTATGTTAAGAAAATAAATCGAGTCTAACTCACGTTAAAAATTAGCTCAAGGGAGAATATTGACTAAAAATAAATAACATATATTTCTTTGATATGAAATCTAACATTCTCTGTGATTTTGCTGTTGTATTCTAACCAAACAAGTAGCATCCAACTTCTCTAAGCACCATCTTTTTGATGCCACCAATGACATTCAAAATGGTGATGACTAGTAAGGTGGAGAAGGTAGCATATTCTTTGCTAGTTTCCAACCAATCGATAACTATTTTTGATGATCAAACAAGAAGATGTCCATTTTCATTCAATAATTTTCATTTTGACACCTAACACACCTCAATCATAAGTCATATGGAAAAGATGTCAAATGGAAGGTCGACCAATATCGAGCAAACAAAGTAGGGTTTCACCAAATTATTTTGAAATCCATGATCGATAGTATTTGAGCTTTCCCAAAGTGGGTTCAAATAGGCAATGGCTCATAGCATCAAGAGACCAAATTTTAATGAGTTAAGTTTGAACTCTTTGAAACTAACTTGACTTGGGTCGGTTCGTTCACACCCTTCTCCAAACACATGTTTAGGGGTTTTGCAAAAATAAATCTAAATTCGAGTAATTTCGATATAAAATTAACAAGGAAAAATAATTTATAAAAATAGATTAAGGAAAAGAAATTTTAAATGCTTAAAGAATATCAAAAAAGACCTCCAAGCATATTTTCTAGACATATATATTTTCACTTTCATGACTATATTAATATTAGATAATTATAGAAACTATCATTATATATTTAATATCTAAATTCATCATTCACTTTTACTTAATATTTTTTTAAAGGAGGTCAAAGAAAAAATAAAGAATTATTTTATTATTTTATTATAATAAGTATAATAAAAACTAGTAATTTATCCTTAATTAAAGCTTATATATAATGGATTAATAATGAGCATAATCATCTTAATTTGGAAATAAACTATTTATGGAATGAATTAATCGTTTTATAAAGATATTGGATTAATTTAACTATATATAATGATATGATATGATATAATATGAAATTTACTATTTTCTATAAGAATAGAAAATCATTATCGATGGAAAATAACAACAACAAAGCCTTAGTCCTAAATAAGTTGGGATCGGCTGTATGGATCCTCTAACAAATAAGCTCACAGGCAATATCAACAATCAGACGCCTTAGACTCATTCAATTACTCGGATTTTACGCCTCCATTCAAGTATATTACTAACTAAATCCGCATCAATATCAATGAAAAAAAATTAATTAAAAATTAATTAAAGAGATATATATCCTCTTTTGATCATAATTCAAATATGTTAATATAAATATATTGATCATATCATTTCATTTGGAATAAATCTATAATTTAATAGGGATATTTCATTTAAGAAAAACAAATAAATTGATATTTTGAATTTGGTAAGAAATTAATATTTCCAACATAATTATATAAACGAGTCTATAAATTGAAATCGAATGCAAGATAGAAAAAATACAATGAAAGAGAAGAATAGTGAAAGAAAAGATGAAAGCAAAAGCTATGTTCTTGATTTCTTGTCTCATCATGTTATTGGTTGTTTCATGTTTTGCTCAAGGTATGATTTATCATTACAATGAAGCAAAGAATTGTATTGAATGAGTTAATCTAAATGGTTTTTTTTTTTCTTTTTTTATGTAGGAGAGATCACTTGGTGTCCTACCACGGACAAATTTGTCGGTGGATCTTGTGGAGATAATGGCCAATATCAATGCTTGCTTGATTTTTTAGGAAATTATGGAGCAAGAAGTATGCCAAAAAATTGCATATGTAAATCTTTAAAGTTCGATCGAAGATTATGCTCTTGCGAAATTGTTTGTGAAGTACAAATACCTTGAAATGTATTGAGCGTGTTATAATCAATTGTTTTTTATTACGACATAGATGTTTAATAAATTTGTACCGATGAAACTATTTGTAATAGTATCAATGATTATATTATATTATAAATTTAAATATTTAAAAAATAAAAAATAATAATCACATAGATTGATTTATTAATATAAATAATTTAATTATTATATTCGACTTTATTAAATTGAAAAAATATATTATAGTTTAATAATAATCACATCGATTGATTTATTAATATCTCTTGTTCTACATTCTTATGACAATGGATGGTATATGCTGAACTTTGTGCCAATCACTCCCACAATCTTGTCTAATCCTATCTTCAAATTCATCTGGCATGCCCTTTATGACCACTTCTTTGAGAGTGGTAACATGCTGCAATCCTTCTGGAATCATCTTCAGATTTTCACAATCATGGATGATCAAACGTCTTAGACCTGGTATGGCTCCTACTTCAATCCTCCACTCCTCTAATCTTTCCAATTCTCGGACTTCTAGGCACTGAAGCTTAGGAAATCCACTTGATGAGCAGATCATTTCTTTTACAGACAAGGAATTTGACAGCAACCTGAGCATCTTAAGTTTGGGTAGTCTCTCCATTGTCACAAATGAGTCATGGTCAAGCTGTGACATTTCCAGGGATAGTTTAGTGAGATTAGGTTGGATCTCTCCAGGGTCAGGAAGCTTCTCTATAGCCCCTGAAAGATGCAGCTTATAAATGTGGGGTAAATTAAAGATCAACCTCAGAATTGGATCCTGAATAGGATCTGCTCCCTTTAACTGAAAAATCTCTAAACTGCTTAATTTGACTAGAGCAGCAGACAATGCCTCAGTTTGAGAAACAAAGTATCCCTCAATGCCCAATTTCCTGAGGTTTGTCAACTTGCCAAGGAAATCAGGTATCCGACCGTTGCCATATATTGATACAGTTGATAATGTTCTGAGATTTGTTACAGAAACACGATCTGGGAAACGCCCTGTTATTGCAATCGTGTGAAAATAGAGGTGTCTTAAACTTTGCATCTTCCATATCTCATTTGGGATTCTGCTAATCTTTGTATCCCTGATGTCAAGAGTTTGTAGCTTACTGAAGCTGTTTATGGGGAATGAGAACCTCTTCAAACCAGTATTCCTCAATCCCAAGTGTCGCAAATGAATGAGTTCCCTAGTTACTTTTGGTAAGATGGATACAATAGCACCCTGGAGATCAAGCACTCGAAGCAATTTGTGGCAGTCACCTAAGTACGTCCATTGATGTCTCTGAAGGTATTGATGAGACGTTGTGAAGCGTAGCAAAGAACGAAGGTGAAGATTTGAGTTCCTCAAGTGCATGTACATATCAAGAGTGGTATGGATTGCGATTCTACGAGCTCTAATCACTGAACGACAAGTATAATCATCATCAAGGATTTCAAGAAACTTACAATCTTTAGCCTCAGATATTGCAAGATCTCTTAGAAGATCATGAATTCGGCAAGTCTTGATTTGGCCATCGTACCTCCTCTCCACTACTTGAACCATGCTCCTGTCGATCAACTCTTCCAAGAAATCTTCTGCAACGTCTTCCATAGCTTCTTCTCCCCTTTGCTGAACAAATCCTTCAGCTATCCAAAATAGCACTAGTTTTGAAGCAGGAATTTCGAAGTCTTCAGGAAAAAGACCGAAGTACAGGAAACATGGCTTCAGGTAGTATGGCAAGTCATTGTAACTCAGAGCCAAAATTTCTAACAGCTGCTGAGGATCATGAGTCAGCTGCCAATTTACACTCTGCAGCACCCTCGACCAAACACTAGTAGTTTTCTCTTTTCTAGATAAAAGCCCTCCTAGAATGACAATTGCGAGGGGCAAGCCTCCACACTTAGAAACTATTTGTTTTCCTAATCTCTCCAGCTCTGGAGGACAAGCAAATGAATCAGTTTCCACCAGCATTGGGAAGGCTTTCTTTGTAAACAGCTGCCAACTCTCAGCATCACTCAAAAAATGCAGCTCATGCAGAGGGCTACTAGGATCTGCATGCACAGCCACTTCCTTAATACGGGTAGTAAACAATAGTTTACTTCCATTCACAACATCTGGAAAGATGGCTTTCAAGTCATCCCAAACTTCAATTTTCCATATGTCATCCAAGACAATCAAATACCTCTTCTTGCTCAAAACCTTGTAAAGTTTCTCCTCTAGATCATCTTTATTCATTGCAGCTAATTTGTGTTTGTCAATGCTCAAAACCCTTCTTCCAATCTCATGTAAAACATCTCTTGCTCTGCAATCTTGAGAAACATAAACCCATGCGCAAAGATCGAAATGCCTCTTAACATCACTACGATTATACACTTTCTTGGCTAAAGTAGTTTTCCCCAAGCCACCCATCCCAACAATAGAAATCACTCTCCTCCTCGATGTCCTAAGATCTAGCAATCGTGATACCAACATGTTGATGTCCTCATCGAAGCCAATAACATCATGATCATCAATATAAGGGGAGGATCGTCTTCGCTCACGCAATTTCTCGCACACATAAGGGGTCTTATTATCCCCTCCAATGTTTTCAATCCCATAAGTAACTCTACTAATGGATATCTCAGAAATCTTTTTATTGATGCTTCGTATATCCCCAGCAAGTTGATGCCTAGCTGCCAAATCGCTGAAGCAGTATTTAAAACTTCCAATGAACCCCAGTAATCCAGATCTTCTTCTTTGACATGCTAGCTTGAGGACGAAGGTATCAATGATGTCCTCAACATCAAAGGCAACATTTCTAATGTCTCTGACCCAGTTCTTGACTCTCATATCACCCTTTTGCTTGACATCTGCATCCTTCAAGAAGCACTGTATTCGAGTCAACTCTCTCTCAATTGACTCAACTTGGTCCCGTACATGGTAGAGAGATGCTACTTCTTCTATGAGCAAATCACCAAGCTTTTGTACCACAAATGAAACCACAGCTTCTGCCATTTATCATATCAAGATTCAGGATCCAAGTCCCGGATCAGTGTTCGAAGTCTTGTGTAAATATCGGGAGACTCAAAGTTTCTTGCTTTAGATCCTATGCTGTCTGAAATGGATAGACATCTAAGTATACCCTGTATTCCAATTGAAGAAGCTGCCAAAAAGTTTGTTTGCCGATTTCTTTTTGGACTAAGGGGACCATCGGCTCGCAAGCCCCAATAGCTCCCACCGGCCACTGGAGGCTGAGCTCCTAAAGGGTTTTAAAGGGGCCAACGGCCCATATTAAAATATTACTCTCTCCTGTTTATTTTCTTTTCTTTATTCATATCGTTTGTAGAGCACTTTTTTCATTTGAATAGTAATTTATTGATTACTTTTTATATATTGGAAAATAAAATTTATTAATTATAAATTATTAATATGATAATATAAATAAAAAAAATATGTTAAAATTGATAATATAAAATTTATTATTGACAATAAGGTACAATAAAAAATAAATATATTTAAAATAAAAACAAAAAACTAAATTATTTAATTGTTAAAAATATTAAATTATATTTTTCTCTATAGTTTGAAATTATATTATAATGTTTTTAAAATTTAATTTATTTTTTTATACCATTGCAATAATTAAAATATTAAATTTTATTATATAAAATTTAAAAAATAAATATAATCGCGAATTCAAATAAATATTTACAAATAGTTAAATTAGGTGCGGCTAAATAACAAACTAAACGATGGAAAAAATAAAGCAAAAAGAAAAAAGAAAAGCTAAGTACGTTATTTTTATTTTGTATTAAAAGATAATTCTACCCTCATTTTAAGAGTCTTTCACACTCCGATCAAATAGAATAATAAAAAGTTAAATTATAGTAGTCTAACAATATAGAAAATAGAAGACTCAATAATCCACCCACATAAATAAAATTCTCATTTGTGACTGCTAATATTTGAATTCATGACTATTATATTAAATTTCACTCGCGTTAATTGAACTAAACGATGGAGAGAGTAAAGCAAAAAGGAAAAAGAAAAGCCAAGTCGTTATTTTCATTTTGTTAATAGGAATAGAGACACGAACGACGAAATGTAAGCTATTACGGCATCATCGTACGTCGGGGCTATCCGACAGATCTTTCTACATACGTACGAGGTATCACATGTATCTAAAATCGAAAAGGCCCTCTCCCTCTCTCCGTCGCTTCCTCCCTCGCTCCACCCAATTCATCTCCACCTCTCTGCAACACCCCCTCTCCCTCTCCCTTTCTACACTTTCACCTATACTGAGATCCCATTATATCTCTTCACAAGCTGTCCTCCTTCTCTCTCTCGTTCTCTCCCTCTCCATATCTTTATCTGTATCTCTATAGCTCCATTATTGCTGATTGCAATGCTTTAGAAATTCAGCAGCCTTCTGCCGGTTCTTCTTATGGACTATGAACTTTCAGATAGTAGTGGTATGTTTTATTTCATTTCCCTTTTTCATTTCTTTTGTTTATTCTGTGTACGCTTTAAAATGCATCTTTTTTGTTGAATCTTTTTCATAGTGGGAATTGGTTTTGAGGCTTAGGGTTTTGTTGGGTTGGACTGAATTTGGCATTGTCGTTTTTGGGTTGTTGGTGATTGGACTGGGAGTTTCTCGCGTGAATGAATTCTTGGGAGGTACTAGGGTTCTGGGTTTTGAATGGACAAATATAAAACTGTCTTTTTTTTAGTTTTTTTTTTGGCTTTTGAGATATTGATTTGTGAAGGGCAATTAGCGATAAAACTTGTTCTGGCCTTCTGGGTTTGCTTCACTTGCTGCTGCTTTATACTTTGTTAAATTTTGATTATGCTACTTAGAGTCTTGATTTTTTGAAGTATTTGAATTGCTAACATGATTTTTATGTAAGAGGCAATGAGAAAACTCAGCTTTGGATTGAAGTCCTTAATTATATCGTTTTAGACGATTTGAGTGAATCCATTAGTTATTTTTCTATATGTTAGTTCATTTTATTAAGGCTAAATTTGATCATAAAACTTATCCTACATAAACTTTGATTAATAAATTTGTAAAAGTAGAGTACGTGAACTCAAAAATTTATAATAAAAAAATAGATGTGATCTATAATAACATGTCTTTTCTAATAATTTTGTCTCTTGCATTTCATTTGAAATTTATCTCAATTTTGACCTACCATCTCTTTACTTTCTTCTCAAATTAATAAAAAATAAGTATATTTTTTTGTTGCAAAATTTAAGTTCATGTACTTTACTACTGTTATAAATCAAACTTCATTTACTTTAATAAGTTTATGTATATTCATTGAAATTTAGTCCTTTTTTAATGCTGTGAAACTACTGCACATTTTAAAGTTTTGTCATCTGATGGGTTTTAAATATGTTAATGTTTGACAAAGAAAAGAGAACCATGCAAGGAAATCGCTTTTAAAATTTTACATTGTTTAGTTACTTATCTGAATGGTTTGCCATTATTCAATCTTTATTAAGGCCCCTGGCAAATGGGAGGAGCCTCTGGTATGGTACAGATTTGATGGCCTTGTGCCTCTTTTTTCGTTATCATGGATGATAATGTCCATCTACATCCTATTTTTATCAGAAATTTAGATGTATATTGTATAAGGATTAGGTCAATACTCAATATAGATAGAGCAATAATGTTTTCCTTTAATATTGAAAAAAGCAGTGGGTTGTCTGTGGCTCTGTAGCCACACTTGCTGAACCATGTAAAATCTATGGGTTTTTTTTTGTCTTTGGTTAAAGTTGGGTGGAAACATGGAAATGTAAAAAAGTGAGCAAGAAGCTGTTGCAGAGTAAATGAATATGATGTTGAGTTACGGTTCATATTTATAGAGAGAAATTTACTTCTCACCAAGGCCCCCAGCAAAAGTGAGGAGCCTCTGTTAGTCTCGATTGTCTTGGGCCTCTTTTTTTGTTTTTGGGGATGATAATGTGAATCCTAGTCGTATTAGGAATTCTAGATGTATAATGATTAGATCAATATTAATAGAACAATAATATTCTCCTTCAATAGTGGAAAAATTAGGCGGCTGTCTCTGGATGTAGCTGCACTTGCTGAACAATGTAAAAGTCCTTGTGTTTGCTTCTCTCTCTCTCTCTCCATGTATATATATATAGCCCTTGTGTGTGTGTGTGTGTGTTTGTGGATATTGCTGAAGTGATTCAATTTGGAGGAGTTAAGTTTTGCATAAGCAAAGGAAATAAGCACAAGGGTAATTGACTTGGGAGTTGGGAATTGGAAATTTGAACAGTTGAGATAAAAAAAAATTGGAAGGGTGAGAATCAAGTTTATTGATTTGATTGTAGACTTAAGTAGTCAAAAAATTCAAATCTGGAAGCTTATTGTTTGTGTAACTGTTTCTCCTTTTTTATTCATTTATTTTATTTTTCACTGAAGGAAAATTTTCTAAAGGAACAAGCTAATAGGTATAGAAAGAAGCATAAATTATCCTCTTAAATTTTCATTATAAAGAAAGGAAAAATCAGCATAATAAAGTGAATTGTCTGCTGAGCTTCATTTTTTTTTAGCATTTGTAGCATGTTCCCATATATATCTTTGCACCACATGACTGGTCTAAAATTTTGGACTTCGGGAAATTGTATTTCCGAATTTCAGGAATTGCTTACTTAGTGTTCAAGAAAAAAATTGTGTAACTTTAATGAATTATATGCTACTTTTAAATATTTGGCCTGAAGTTGTGGGCTTGTGGCAAAATGAAGTATACACATGCTGAGATTCTGTTTAACTATTCTGCAATTGCAATTATTTGAAGAAAAAACTTCTACAGTTGCTTGTTCTCTTTGCTTATGAAAAATTGAAGCAATTAAAGTTGTAAAGAATCATGAACTTCTAATCATCTTAAATAATGCTTAAATTACACCATCTTTTTGAAATGTAGTTCATGAAGTCTTAAAGAAAGTATCTGTAGCTTCCTGGACATCTTTAGATATATCTATTGTATATGATACGGAGATATTATGGCCAACTGGGAATATCAATGCAATCTTAAAAACGTGGGCATCTAATGGCTAGCTAACTCTTTTGTTTACATTTCTCCTCATGTGATATCCCAAATTGCAGGTACTGATGATGATCTGCCTCCATCACATCAAAATACAATTTCGAAGGGAGAAAGAATTGTAGGAAGCAGAAGATCTGTTGTTGGTTCTACCACATACTCTAGAATGCATACTGACATGGAGTCCCAAATTCATCACCTTGAGCAAGAAGCTTATAGTGCTGTATTGCGTGCTTTTAAGGCTCAGTCTGATGCCATTTCTTGGGTATCTATTTTCCATTGTTTGCACATCTCTATTTCCATGCTGTTCATATTTAAATGCTCTGTGTTCAGGAGAAGGAGGGTTTAATAACAGAACTTAGGAAAGAGCTCAGAGTATCAGATGATCAACACAGAGAGCTTCTGACCAGAGTTAATGGGGATGAGATCATTAGAAGAATCAGGTTTGACACTTTATGAAGCAGCTGAAATCTAAGAATCATCAGTTAGTATGAAGTGGCTTATGTGTTGGAAACACTAACAGGGAGTGGAGGCAGGCAGGTGGACAACAGGCTGCCAGGAGCAGTGCATCACAACCAGTTCATGATATTGCACCCAGTCCTAGTGTTTCAGGCTCCCGCAAAAAACAGAAGACATCCCAAATGGTATCTTTTCTAGTAGTTATGCAGCACGACAGGCTTTATATTCTTCATATCAGTTTATCTATCCATTATTATCTTTTCTAGCCCTTTCTGTCTCGGTGACACTTCCTTTACAGTATCTATCAGCAGCCCATTCAAGCAACTATATATGGAGCTGAAAATTGAAGAGAAACTAAAAACCTAGTTCAGCATGTTGCTTATTTTTAATAGATAAATTCAAATATTGGCTTGACCTCCATTTAGGTTTCCTCGTGGACTTTCTTTAGCAGGGTCAACCAATGCCTGGTTTATCGTCAATGAAGTATATGCAGTACCCTTCTACAGGTCCTGTTGGAAACCATCATTATGTCAGCCGTAGTTCATCTGGAGCCCTTGCTGCAAATGAACATGCTGAAGCAACAACTTCTGATCCATTAATCGGAAGGAAAGTGTGGACAAAATGGCCAGAGGACAACAGCTTTTATGAAGCTGTCATAACTGATTACAACCCTGATGAGGTATGTAAGGATTCAACAGTTGTACAGTGTACTTATTTGAGGCATCTATATAAAATGGTAGCTAATGCATGAAAGATAATTTGGGCATATGGCTGATAACCATGAATGGCTGTCTTACTTTTGGATCTATGAAGATCTCCAGTTGCGAGGCAATGTTCCTGTGAATTTTCAATTTTGTAATATTTTCCCATGAATTTTTTGGCTTTTGGCCTCCAGCTTACAGAACACTACATTGAGCCCCTGTACTTTTCAATTGGGGAGTACCAAACACCAATTTGATGAACTTTTAAACATGTCCAATACAGGTGTTAAGGATTTTTTGTCTGACCAGTGTAGAGTAATTGTAATAATGATATTTAAAGTGGTTTTTAATTTGTTATTGTTCATATAAAATATAAATACATAATTTCAGAAACGTTTGAAAAATTCCGTTGCCAGTGCAATGGCATAACCAAATGAACATGATTCATTATGGCAGTCACTCCGTAAGCATGACACCTACCCTTTAATCCCAGAAATTCTGCACGTGAGTTCTGAACTAGAGCAAGTATACATGTCAAGAGAAAATCTAAACCACATCTGGCTTTTCAAAGGAGTTGGCCTATTCACTCTTCAGTGTCAAGAAAAGCAGTGGAGCTATGGAATGTGGTGCTGTAGGTGTAGAGAAGAGAATCACAGAAGCAAGTTGTCAGAGGAGGATCAACTTGGTGTGAGAAGATTGAAGAGGATTGGAAGATGGTTTCAAGGAGAGAGTGGTGTTTGCGACATTTGGGATCAAGCATGGTGGTTGGGGATGATCAGAGGAAGAGAACCATATTATCTGATGATTCTCGAAGTGATTGTCTTGATCATGAGACAAATGGAAGAAGATGGAAAAGTAGAAGAATAGGAGTGAAGTGACGAACAGAGAGGGAGTGAGTCTGAGTGACTTCATGGGCTTTGATATTTTCAATTTCTGAAAGTGATAAATTTTGCATTTTAGAACTTTTACCAGTCAAAGTTGTTGGTTCTTCTCTGTTTAATTGGTACCTAATACTCTCTAATAAAAAATAAAAAAAAAAAGTACTAGGCCTTGATGTTATACACTTGAAGTTGGAAGGCTCAGAAGTGAAAAGCTAAAAGTCAGGATCTCATTTTTTGGTACTTTGGAATGTAAAAATTTCACAATTCCATAGCAGTGATTAATTTAAGATGTTATCTGATTATACTTTTATCTTTTTTTATCTTTTTTGCTCTATCTCTCCTTGTTGACTACATAACATCATGTTCCTGCATAGCAGTTATTATATTTTTATTTGCTTGCTTGGATGATCTGACTACACTTAGGTCCTGGTCACCTGATTTTATTAATTTACAGGGCCGACATGCTCTAGTCTATGATATAAATACAACTAACGAGACATGGGAATGGGTTAATCTCAAAGAGGTAAATTTATTGTATTTTGCATGAGCTAAAACTCATTTGATGTTCCCATTTCAGTAATTGTTCTTTCATACTGCACCAATTTGAAAAACTTGTTCGCAGTATGGTTGATATAAATTAATCTTATATAAGTGGAGAGGTTAGTTTCATATGCTTGCAAAATGTTCTCAAATTTAATTTCCCTTGTGTTATTAGAACTTGGGAATTGTAAGATTGGCCATGCAAGGGGGGATTACTTAGGTTGGATGGATCCCCATGTAGTCTTGTTACTTGTGATTGAACAAATTAGACTGTTACAACAGTATGCCACCTGAAGGAATGTTAACTTCTGTCTTTTCTTTATCATTTTAAGAGCTAAAATGCTTACGTTTTACTTTTAGAATGATAATCTCAGGATATTCCCTTATGAAGCATGAATACTAGTCTTACTAATGTTGCTGTAGGCTTTATCAAGAGCACTGCATTCTTCTGGAATGAATCTGAATGTTCATCACTTTGTTTTTGTTTAAGTGAAGCAAATGAAGGTGCATCTATTTTGCACTGACATTCTGATTTCATGATAGCATAGATGAGCAGCAATGCAGTCTGCTGCATAATTTCATGTTTTTGTGCTGAATTTATGATGATCTCTTCTTACAGCAACATCATGACTCCACTGTTGTAGCTGTGCTCTGGAAAGACAAACAATAAAATAAAATAAAAAGAAATTGAACAACAAAGCTGGTTAGGGAATATCAGAAGCAAAATATGATGGGGAGATGCGGAAGAGATTAATTGAAGAAGATTAAATCTACTAATGATAATGGAATGGAAAGGATAAAACTTACTCCTTTAATCATTCATTGGAGTGTGCCCCTTCAAATTTATAGTAAGGGACAATGAGCGTGAGATCAACTAAACTGACCAAAGGTTTAGTTTAGCAGGATATTTTGTGCTTTATAAGAGGAGAAAACAGGCATTTCTTTTTCAAATTTGCATTTAATTGTGATGATCTTCCCCGGTCGGACAATCATTCAAAGACTTTCTTTAAGGAAACTGGGACTCTGAAAATTGCAGCATTATATTTGCAATTCTTTCTCCTGCAAATAGGCTAGATGCTTATATGCTGATACATTTGGTACTTTTCTTTCAATGGCAATCCAGATGGGACATTGGTCATGAGCAACTTTGATTAATTAATTGTAGGTTTGGGGAAGGATTGTTGGAATTCAGCTGCTACGGTGAAATAAATGTGTCTTATCTGATAAAAATTATAAAATAATTGAATGATATTGGGATGACAAAATAAACTATCAATCGATTTTAAGAAAAAAATAATTGAAAACCTTATAAGTGATTAAGATGGCTGATGAATGAAAGCGTTATAAAGTGATAGGTTTGAGCATTTTAGGTTGGTGCTTGATGCATGGTAGAGATTGTCATTGCTAAAGATGTGGCAGTAATTAGCTATAGAAACTTGATTTATACTTTCAAAATTTTACACTTTCATGTTCTCATGGTTGCCTTTTTTTTTTAAAGTTTTCCCAGTTTTAACTTTTCAAGGAGGGAGGGAATGGAGGAGTAATGACCACTAGTTATAAGATGCTTAAATCATATTTACCATGATACAGAGCCAAGCTTTATTAGAAGTAGGCGTTTGGAAGCAAATTTGTCTCAAGTTAAATGGATTAGATTTTTTTTCTGGATAAAAATTGTTGCAAGTGCAAGATACTCTTTTTTTTGGTTTCCCTATTCTTTACCTATTTTCCCTGTGTGTTCCTCTAGTTTGAATATTAACTCTTAATTGTGTTGCTTCTGTTGCGTTGCTTATTTTGCATCAGACCCCGAACTGTTTCTTTCTTTCCCAGGTGAAATCTTTTTAAAGACGAAAATGTTTGTATACTTTTCTTTACAGATATCTCCGGAGGATATCCAATGGGAAGGTGAGGATCCAAGAATTTCTCATCGTGGTGTCCATGGTGGCCCAGGCCGTGGAATCAAGAAATCCATGAGCCACGGCGGCTATACCAATGTTGTAAGAGGGAGGGGATCAATGAAGGGTCAATCCAGGAGAGAATTTCTGCCAACACAAAATGGTTTTTCAAAGAAAGTTTCTGATGAAATTGAACTAATCAACACAGAGACACTAGTTCAGGAGGTACATTAGGATGGAATCTGCCTCTTGTGACATGTCAGCTTGTTTATTTTTCTCGCGTTTCATGTAACAGGTAGAGAAGGTTTTTGCCTTGAGTCATCCTGATCCCCATGAACTTGAGAAGGCAAAAAGGATGCTAAAAGTAAGAATAATTTATATGTTATGTATGAGTAAACACGTCCCTTGTCGCTGCATGTTGATCACATGCTTGACTTGCAGGAGCATGAACAGGCACTAGTTGAGGCAATCGCAAAGCTTGCAGATGCATCTGACGGTGAAAGTGGTAATAAATACATTCATACATGAGATACCTCTGAATTCAGTTTTCTTGGAGATGATAATTGTCTTTTGCACCATCTATATGGAAATAATAGATTGTTATTCTGTTTATTAGCCAAAGTTTTCAAGCTCTTAACTTGGCCTTAAATTTTTTGGGAGCATTATTTTTTAGTTATTATAAAGGAAATTTGAGTGGACTGTAACGCGAGTATCCAGTTTGGGGTCATAGAACATAGACCAATAAGGAGAAGATTTCCAGATTGTAGACAATAAGTATAAGGGCTGTGAGAAAGACACCTGCATGTCCAGTCAGCATTATCTTGTTTGATGATTTGGTCGAGTCTCCTTAAATTCCTTCTTTTTCCCTCATTGTGCTCCACTTCAGGTGAACAATTCTTGCATGGCGAAGCAATGGATCGTGAGTAGCGATCGAGAAAAAGAATTTGGCAGAAAACTACTGTGATGGCCAAAGGAAGGCTCATGGTGGTTTAACTGTTAATCTAGCTTCATCAAATTTCATCAACCATATCGTTTTCCTTTTTCATATTTTTTCCTGGTTCGATTTGTATTTTATACCTCTGATATATTCAATAGAAAATTTCCATACTTGTAACATACATATGGCCTAACCTTTTACAGCACAGTTGTAAAAACAGCCAGCCACCTGATTTTACCTTTTAGGAACCCATAAACGATTGATTTTCAAATTTAATCAAAGCTTATTGTTTCATTCATGGGTTTGGACCAGATTGTATAATTTGCATGACAGCTGATGACATGCAAGTGTTGAAGATTGGATACAATGGTTGCTTATTCTTTTATATTCATTTTCTATGAAGCTTTTCAGGATCCATTCCTGTATTGCATAAAATGCTGCAAATCAGCATACAAGGGTCTGTCTTAATCAATCTCTGCTTGAACACCAGCAGACCATATTTCCACTTCATTAAGCATTGCTAATTGAGAAATAGCATCAAGTTTTTATCAACATGTTTGCAATCGTCAGCAGAAATCGTACACTACCTGACTTTCACCTAACTATTGCGTGATCGGTTCATGTGTTCGTGTTGGTCAGCTAGGAGTGCTGGTCTCCAACATGAAAAACAAACTCAGGGAAATCAGGGTGGTCATTAATTTAGTGATGCAACAAAACTAGTTATTAGATCTGCCATCCGAGCATCATAACCAGGTCCCTCGATCTCAAAATGGCCAACTCCTAACACAAGATGGGCTTGAACACGGCCAGCAGCAGAACTTAGCTTGTCCTCAAACTGTTCTACACTCGTGAACTCATCCTTTGTGCCCATTATGAAGAGTTTTGGTTTGTGAGATCGTAAAATAGCTTTATGGTGCCTCCCAAACAGAACAGAGGCTGCGAGTCCAAAAGGGTAACCGATACTTGCAAATCCAATCACTTCCTGTACCTGATCAATTGCAGAGCCAGCGATTGGAGCTCCTGGTGCCAACAAAGACCACACTTTAGAAGAAGGAAAGAGGTGTAAATTCAGACGCGAAGAATCCAAATTGTTTAGCATAGTCAGTGTTAATGGGATTTCTTCTTGGACAGTTCATAATTCGTTGTATTATATTCTCTGTAACTCCATGAACAATTTCAATGATGATAATCCTATATACCCACAAGGAAAACTATAGGCAAGAACCATACCTGCAGAGGAACCCACCAACAAAATCCTTTTAGCACGCAAGTTTTGCGAGACCCATCTGCAAACAGCAACAACGTCTTCTATTTCAGCTAGACCAGTGATCGAACACCTGCCTGTGGACCTTCCAACACCTCTCATGTCAAAGGTGATGACAGTGAAGCCTTTGATGGCTAGCCTTAATGCAATTCCCTGCATGAGACCTTGGCATCCACCCAGCTTCGAGTATGGATGCACAAGCACAATAAAAGTGCCTGAGCTGCCGTGTTGGTTGGTTTCTTGCGGTGGCTTGAAGATTCTTGCTTGGAGACGCACACCATCTGAGGTTGAGACCATGCATGATTCCATTGCACTCCTTGTTGCCATATAAGAAACACAGATCAAGATGAGCAAAGAAATTAATCAGATTCAGCAACTCAAAATAATCACTCAATGTTGAGCATTAATCGAGATTCTTAAGACAGAAATGTTGATGTCAAAGATCTTAAAAGGGTCTTAAACTATTGTTACGAGTTTATTTTTAGGAGATTAGCAGTTCCCATTAGTTTATGCCAAACCATTCTGACAAGGAAACTACAAAAGGACCTATACATGGCGAAGGCAGGCATTCAAAAGGAAACAAATTCAACCTATTTGTAGCCACTGTATTAAAAAATGGTTAATTTTGAAATAATGAGTATCAAATCGTATATTATAGAAAATTCTAGACATTTTTATCATTAATTCCTAATTTATTTATTTTAAATTTATTTATTCTAATTAAATAATTTTTATCATTAATTTATTTTATATTATCTAATATATTTTTATTTAATATATATTAAAAAATAAAATTTTTTAATAAAATAATATGAGTAGATTGTGTATTAAAAAAGATAATATAAAATTTCTTATTTTTAACTATATTAATTATATTTTTTTTAATTTAATTAAAATTAAAATAGGCTTTTACCTAGTTAGTCTGTTGATTTTTACTTTTGGTAAATTAATAATTAATTATATATTCAAATTACTATATTCAAATTATTTTTTGATCAAATCAAATTTTAAATTAATTATTTTTTATTTTAAATTTTAAATTTAAATATAATAAATTTTTTTAGAAAAACAACATAAATTTTATACTCTTAATAATTATAATTTAAAAATAATAATTTTAAAATTAAATAAATTTAATAAAATAAATATATTTATATTCATAATTTAATTCATAAATTGTAAATATATAAAAAAATTTAAACTTTAATAAATGATAATTTAAAATATTTATTTATTTATTTATTAAATTTTAAATTTAATTAAATTTTAAATTAAAATTTATATTCCTTTTAAATTACCATAGAATGATTTTATATGGCGTTAATAATAAGAATTTATTAGTGACATTTTTTTATTAATAAATTCACACGTGTACTCTTGACACCGCTGGCCATCCCTTGACGCTGAAGTATCCTACGACTATAAATTAGCGCCATGAGAGAGAGAGAGAGAGAGAGAGAGAGAAATGGTTGTAGTCTGTAGAGAATGGAGAGGGAGGGAAAACGACTCTTCAAGTTTCCTCATTTCAAGGTTTTTACGAATTTTCAATTTCTGAATTTAGGGTTTCTTCAGTTCAAATAATGATCCTTCACCTCTTCAGCTTTCCCTCTTTCGTTTCTTGTTCTACAAGTTGTTCGAGTGCGCAGCTGACATGATGTGAAAATCATGACCCGACCCGGGAAACGAGAACGTGGCAATCCCAATGCTGCTACCGCCATTTCCGCTGGTAGTGCGCGAGTGGATGATGGTGGAGCCACGACGAGTGAATCAGGTCGTGCGGTCCCGGCCGGTGGCGCAGCTATTCGTTCACGATACCTCGCCTTGAAGAACCTTATTATTGGTACCTTCACTTTCTTTTGTAGTTCTCTTTTTTTTTCTTTGCTTTATTAAAATTAATGACAGTCGAATTCTTTGCATTAGACTGAAATTTTTTCGAATGCTAATTGTTGTTGATTTTGGAACTGTTTGTTCAGATGAAAGGGAGGATATTGGAAAGGTTGATTCTGATAAGTTCCGATCAATCTTTCATGAAGTGGAAAGCTTGCACCAGCTAGGTATTCATTACTGTTTTCTGTTAAGTGATTGGCAATTGTTAGTTAAGTTGCGTTGTGGATTAATTTTTGGCCAATTGCATATGTGTTGTCTACTAAACACCTGAACTATTTTTCTTTACTGCTTCGCAATATGTTGGTAGAGCAAATTTGTGACTATTAATAATTTGTTTTTATAGTCAGGTGTTTAATAGACAAAACTCAAATAGTCAGGTTGGCAAGTATGCATTAGGCCATTAAATATTAATCAGTTTCAGATGGATGCATTTAGTTTTTCTATTTATTTTTTGTAAGATTTGAGAATCCTGAGTTCATTGCTACTCGTTGCGGATTGTGGAGCATTCATGATGTGTTGTAATTGTAAAGAACTGGATGTTACCAGTTTCAGTTTTCAGGATCCTATTCATAACTCTGAGTAGTTTGTCTGTGAAGTAAATGAAAAGTGGTTATTTTTTTATTTTTTAAGCAATTACTTGTAAAAGACATTTGTGGATCTCATTTTCATTGATGATCTTCCTTTTTTAGTTTTTCTTTTTTGAGATTTTAGTGGTTGTATATGAGTTCACCAACTTTTGGTTAAGACCCTCTACCCCCATCATGAACTTCAGTACAGAAACCAAGAGAACAAGTTGCTGATGCAGAGGCCCTTTTGGACATCACAAAGTCATTGGTCACCTATGTCAAGGCACAGGGCAATGATGGGATAACTGCCTCAGATTATGTAACTTGTCTACTTAAAGAGTTTCGGCAACAAGGTGGGCCTAGCAGCAGAGCGGAAGCTGGCAGGGACTTGATAAGCTGGAAAAGTATTGGAGTTGCAGTATCTCATATATTTAGGAGCTGTCCTGGGTGCCATACCATGTAATAGCAACGTAATTTTATTATCACAATTTGTTATGTTACTAAATTCTCTGTTATAGATTTACTTTTGTTTCTCTGTCAGGATTGGGCCTGTAGATGCTGAAATAAAGGTACGGAAGGCTTCTGTTAGAAAACTGGTGAAACCATCCGACAGTACTCGGCCTGAAGAGGTAAGATGGGTTCCGCCAAGCTACAGAGAACAATATGGCAACTATGTTTAATATTTTATGAAACTTGTGTAGGTTGTTGATGGCCATTTGGCAAAAGAGAGAACAGATACAGACAACAATATGGCAACTATGTTTAATATTTTAAGGAAGAAAAAAAGTGTCAAGCTTGAAAATTTAGTGTTGAACAGAAATTCATTTGCTCAGACTGTGGAGAATCTGTTTACTTTGTCATTTCTAGTTAAAGATGGGCGAGCCGAAATAAGAGTGAATGAGAATGGCTGGCATCTAGTTTGTAAGATCATTAAATGCTTTTCTTCTATATCTTTTTGCGAGCATAAGTTTAGTTTCTCAGCTGCTCTTTCTCTCGGTTTTTTTTGTTTAATATTAATTACTCGCCAGCTCCAAGGAATGCTGCTGCTGCCAGTGCAGTTGTCTCGGGAGAGGTTATATACAGGCACTTTGTCTTCAGATTTGACTTTAAGGATTGGAAGGTATTTGGATGCAGATTTTATAGTCTAGGACTGTATATTTGAAAGAACTAATTCTTCATTGCTCGTGTATGGTTTCAAAATATTCTTTATTTCCCAGTAAACACGTGCGAATGTGAAATTTGCAGTTGATGAGAACTTCTGTTGTTGTTGGGGAGGAGGAAATGCCAAATAGGAATCAAATAAAACTATCATATGGTGGCCAACAAAACCCAACGGCTGTAGAATCTCAAGAACTAGGAACTACTACTCCAATTAGGAAGTTGTCCAGGAATCGGGGCTTGGAGTTGCAGGAAGAAACGATTGTCGAAGAGACTGATAATAGTAGAGCAAGAACTTCCCTCATGCGGAAGAAACAAAAGATGAGATGATGGTGTTGATATAGCGCACTAATTTTGGTTTGGCTATAATTAGCATCTCATTGTAGAAGAAATTATATGGACAATCAGATCTGCACATGCCTAGAAGACTACATGTTGATTAGTTTTAGTTTTAGCATTGAAGTTGTCCTTTAAATATATTTTGTATTTCGTTATCCATGCATTTAGTAACTTGATGCGATGGTTCAACTTTCGTCCATATGCATTTTTCTTCTTTACAGATAACTGTTAAGCAACCGTAACACAATTGCATCTTTGATGGCTGAAAGCCAATGGTGAAATTATCTAGGTTGGTTGAAATTATCTACTCCATCCCCCACCTTAAGCAGCCCAGTGTGGGTCCAACCCTGTTTTTATATTGGCTTTTCATGGAATAAGAACATTTTCACCCATTCCTTACTTGTGTCATTTGTATTGCAGTTGCTGGGTGTTGGAAATATAGTCTAAAACTCATATCTGGAGAGTGGAGATGCTGTTGTTGGAGTCGGTGTCTAATGGTGATGCATCCAATACCAATAACCAACCCACCCACCAGAGGAGAAGGTCGTTGGAGTGTTGAGTGTTGACACATGGTATCATACAAGTTCCTAGCACAAAGATCACCTATTTCAGTCTCTATTTCTGTTACAAGCTTATTTCACTTCTGTTCCTCATGACCCTTCATTATCTAACAACCAACCCTACTGCTTAACAATCACTATTTTTTATAAATTAGATTTAATACATTAAATTAAAAAAATTGAAATGTCTTAAATGCCTTACCTTTTTCACCTAAATTTATATCTTCTCTCTTCCCTAAAACCACAACTCTCTCTTCCCATCCGTTTCAAGACAATGTTTTCTTCTTAAAATCATTTATCTTTCTTATTGTTCTTCTTTTTCCATCATCTTTTTTTCATTTCTCTCAGCTCAATCTTTTATTCTTCTCTCGTAATTTTAAATATCTACTTAAAATGATACAAAAATACGTTTAAATTTAATCTTAATATGATATATTTTTTCTATGATGTGATTGATAAATATTAATTGTTAATGATTTTTACTTTTTCTTTTATCTTTGATGAAGTTGATCCATTTATTTATAAAATAATTAAAATAACTAACATATAGAAATTTTTTTTTTATTTAATGGGGTTTGAATTTTTTTTAATTTTTTTTTTTGTGCGTGTATCTTTATTTAATCAAGTACAATATTTTTACTTATGAATAAAAGATATAGATTTAATATTGAATTAAAGAAAAGATTGATAGTGAGGGCAAGGGAGATTGAGAGTAAAGATGTTGAGGTTATTTTATATTATTTTTATTTTATTTAATGTCAAATAACAAAAAAAAAAATTATAAACGAGTGATAGATTATATTTTTATTTTTATTATATAAATTAAAGTTAAAATATTTTTATCTTAGAAGTCAAAGTTTATGTAATATATTATTATTGACGTTTTATATAATTATTCAAATTTACATATGTATATAATAATGAAAAATGCTAACTGGTATGTTTTTCTGCATAATAATTGTAGTTTGTTGAACTCCAATTAATACTTAATTCATGAAGAGATTTAATTAAATTTATTTACTATGAATTTTACATTTTAAAATGAATATTATTATTATTAGTGGTATATCAAATGAAGAGTTACTATTAAATTCAATATAAATTTAGATTGGCTCAAATAATGAATATGTCTGCTCTTGATTTTAATATGGAGTTTATATATTAAAATAAATATTTTTATTATTATTAGTGATATAAATGAATTAAGCAGAAAATAATTTCTTAGAGAATTTTTCTCTTTTTAGATTTCAAGAGCTTTCTTTTCGCCTTTTTAAGCCTTCCTTTACCCTATGCAAGTAGGGGACAGCCTTCTCTAACTCTGGGTTAGATTGTAGATGCCCGCACGGGCTTAGCTTAGTGGTAAGCAAGTGGCAGAATTGGTACAAGGTCCAAGGTTCGATCCTCGGCAGCTGCAGTGTGGGAGTTTCACCTATGTGGGTGGGCTCCTTGTGGGCACCGAGTTAAAGGCCTCCCACTTGACTATCGCTAGGTCACCGTGATTTACCCCTCCACAATCC
>CAOGCB011488928.1:0-18154 GCA_948266635.1 Cnidoscolus chayamansa | reverse complement strand
ACTTCAGGGGGAAGAGAGAGAGATGTGAGTGTGTGTGGGTTTCAGTGATTTGGATCTCCTAGTTGAGATCTTGCAGTTAGGAGGCCAAGTCTTAAGCCGAAATGAAACAAGTGTAGCCTTGAACAGTGAGGGATTAATCGTTGTTACTGGTAACTTTTGGGTTTGTAGATATGACAGCATAGAAGAAGAATGGGGGTGTTGGTGAGGAAATGGAAGCTTACAACCGTTGGGTCTGCTTCTATAATATGATCATATGGGTTCTAAATTTTGGGACTATAAAGTTACGGTGAACAGGGTGTTGGGAAGGTTGCAGAGATAGAAGAGAAAAGGAAGAAAGAGAAAAGGGAGAAAGAGGAAAAAAAAAACACGTGGCACGAAGTAGGAGAGAGAAAAGATGAGTGGGTGACACCTGTACAAGCCACATCATTTTTTTACTGGGGAACCGGCTGTTAAAGTCACCGAGGATTTTTATGTTACAAAATTCAAATTTCAGATATTTTTATGTTACATTTTGAAGTTTAAGGACCTTACTGTTACAACCCTCAAAATTCAGGTATATTCTATGATATTTACCCGGTTACTATGGGTACCTCAACAGTTTGGCTAGTTTAGAGTCTCACCACATATAGATAGACAGTTTAGGCACCTAGTACTTGTTTTGTTCAGCACTTATACTTGGTTGCCTACATTCTCCTTATCTAGCATTTGAGCCTTGCATAAGTTACATGGCCCTAAAAAGAAAGTAAAGTTTTATATATATTATTGTGAAATATGCATTTGAAATTTGAGATATAAAAAATATTTTTAATTGTTATATGATTACATAGGCATAACAGTTAAAGAAAATTATATACAGTTTATTAAATGATATGTTAAACTTGTTGTTATGTTTTATTATTTTGTTATTTTACTTTTATATACTTATTAAGCATGTAACTCAGCGCATTTGATAGTTTCCATGAGCAGAAAAAAGAATGTAGGACAGTAAAAGAATCATCCACTGATCCACAACAACAGTAGCAGACGAAGGAACACATCAGTTGGTTCATTTAGAACTTTGACACTGTATTTAATTAGTTTTGGCATGCACATAAAATTTTAAGTAATCAGATAATATATAGTTGGGTCATGTGAATTAGAATGCTATTAATATATCTGATATGTTGAGAATATATATAATTTTTAAATAGGTCTAAAAGTATAAATTTGACGACCTATATATAGAGGAAACTCTGTCCAAATTTTTAGTCTAATTAAGTTAATAGATTATAAAAATATATTATGCATTTTAAGAAAAAAAAATTTCTGAACAAGATAAGTGAATATAACAAAATATAGAACAGATAAAGACAGTTAAGTAACGCATCCTACTCGAATCTTCATAGGTTTGGGTAGGGGTGGTATAATTTTAAAATGAATTTTAAAAAAAAATTATATAATTATTTTTATTATTTATATAAATAAACAATTAAAGATAATATATATTTTATAATAATTTTCGTTGAAAATAAAATTTGAATATTATAAAATATTAAAATAAAATTATTAATTAAAATAATTTAAATATCATTATTTACGTTATTAATAAATAAATAATGATGTATGTTATATTTAATATTAAAAAATAAAATTTAGTATTATTATTTATTTTAAAAATGTACGAATAATTAATTTATGTTTGTTAAAGAAGAGACAGAGAAATTATTAAAAAATAAAAATAAAAAGAAATTTTACTTTTAAAATTATAGATAAGACATTTTAAATAAGCTATTTGATCCCCACTCGATCAAATCCATTTTAAAAATATCTGAATGTAAACCTAAAGGGTCGACACATGAAAATGGGGCAGCAAACAGAGGCGGAGAAGGCCAGAAAATCACGCTTAGCCAGCCAGCTAGCCAAAGGAAAAAGTTAGAACAAAGCCACAAAACGAATATTCTTTCCCACGTTCCACGTGTCATATTCCTCACCATGAGATCTCAAGTTGTGGTCTCACAACTCCAATGTGGCAGCAGTCTCAAAAATATCCTCCCGAACAATCTCAAGTATCCCAACACGTGTCCCATGATGGACCCACACCATGGATAATCACCACCACATCATACCTAAATACTCCCCCACGAGAAAAATCAAAACAGTGGCCCATAATGAGCCACGTCATCACCACCAACCAGAAGCCAATGGCGGCCCACCTTTTGATCAGCCTCAGATGGTAGAGAGAGAGCGAGAGAGCGAGAGAGCGAGTGTCTTTAAACCCCCAAAAAAGTCTTCTCTTTCTGCGATGCAAAGATATTTTTCGAGGTTTCGCGGTTGTGAGTGAAAGTTGGTTTTCTAATTAGAGGATTTTTTGCGTTCTAATTCTGTTTATTCCTCACTCGAATTTCAGCGGACTTTTCAGATATTTGTTTATATCCCTTCAAGGATGAGGTTGATTTCTCTTTTTGCACGCACATCTTCGCTTCTTACCCTTGTGCTACTGTTTAGTTTACTTACAGTTTTGCAAAATTAGGGTTCTTGTGTCTATTTTTCTTTGATCTGTGTTTTAATTTTGGTTTCAATAACAGCGTGTTTGAGAATGGGTGAGGTGGTTGTGAGCAGTGGAGGTTGGACGGAGGTGGGGACAGAGGAGGAGGGAGAGAAGAAAATAGAGAAGCAAACAGAGAATAAAGATTGCTCATCGGAGGTGGTTCTGTGGGAGAAGTTTCTTCCAAGGATGGTGCTTAGAGTTCTACTGGTTGAGGCTGATGATTCTACGCGCCAGATTATCACTGCACTTCTTCGGAAATGCAGTTACAGAGGTCAGTCCTTCGAAATTTCTTTAAGTGCTCCCCCCTCCCTTTTCAAATTGACTTGTATAGTTCTATAGGGAGCTTTGATTTGGTATGATTGTGCATTTATGGTTTTGGTTTTGATTTTTGCTGCTTTTTGTGGCAATTTCATTTTTTTTTCCTTATTTTCTCTCTGATTATATTATCATTATATTACAAAGTTTAATTTCTTTTAATCCCGTGTTTATACATCGCAATATGAAGGGAGGGATTTAAATTTAATTTTTTATATATAATATTAATTAATATGAATGTTAGATAGTGCTATTTTACTTGTTAAAACCAGTCGTAATAGATTTTAAATCATATCGTTTTATAAAAAGTTTTAAATCCTCACTCGTACAAATGTCCATGTTTAGGAGCCTAATACAAATTTATGACTTTAATCCATTGAAAAGAATTGTAATATTCTGAAATCAAAATCTCAAATCTTAAGTTTCCCAATCAAAAAGTGTTCCTTTTTATTTACATTCTAAATTGTCAGGGTTTTTTGCTGAAAATTTTTTCTACGGATATTTTGGCTGGCATTGAAGCATTTTCTTCCTTGACCCTTTTTGATGGAGCGTTGGACTGTTGAAATTAACGTTGGTTATGCTGTTCTACTTGTTGTAAATTTGCTCCAAATTTGATGATGTAGGAACCCCCTCTCCTTCCCCACCCACAAACACACACAGAGAGAGAGAGAGAGAGTAGCATTTTTCTCTCTATTGTTATGTTTAATGATCGACAACAATTCCAATTAATTCTATAGTTTTTGTTTGATGGGTAATTTTTGTTGTTGCTGCTGTTGTGGTTATCATGTGCAACGCAATGAAATTGACGGACGTTTTCTTGGCTGCTGTCCTGTTTTAGCTACATTAAAATAAATTGATTTTTTAGGGTACTATTTTGCCGTTTTTGTTCTTCTTTACTCTTCTTTTGGTCCAGAAACTGGATTTACCATAAAAATTGCATCAAAGTTGAAACTATGCATCCAATGAATAAAGGATGGGGCAGAGCAAATTAGGTAAACAGAAATATTGCAGCTGCATGGGTGTTAAACTGACAAAATTCAAATGGTGATAATGGCATCATTAGCTAGAGGAACTTTATAGCTGCTTTAGTATTGTGATTACTATTGTTAGGTAAGGCATTATGTATCCACATATTATCATCTCTAGTTGTTCTGCTAATAATTGTGGTGGATCTCCGATCTCCTTTAGGTTTATCTTGGTTTCACCATTTGTTGTTATCTCCAAGGATCATTAATTGAATTGGATTTGAGTCTTTAATATATTTTAATTCTATGGATTAGTTGTTGGGTTGAAGTAGTTTGATTGCTCTTGCTGCCTTCAGTCTCTCAACTGATGTTCATGGTCTCCAAAGTGCATAATAAGGCTTATTTGTTGCATGTGCAACCTGGTCTCTCTCTCTCTCTCTCTCTATATATATATATATATATTGTATCTATGTATATACACACACACAAACACACAATTACTGTTAATTTGGCACCAAGCAGGTAAAGTTATGGCATTTTCTGTTTGTTTTAACCATGGTCTTGATGAACATATGCCTTTGTTCTCTTTCATCTCCAAGCAGTTGCTGCTGTTCCTGATGGATTAATGGCATGGGAGACCTTAAAGGGTAAACCTCATAACATAGATCTCATATTAACAGAAGTGGAGTTGCCATCAATATCAGGATATGCACTGCTTACTTTGGTTATGGAGCATGATATCTGCAAAAACATTCCTGTCATAAGTATGTTATCTTTAAGAAAGTGTGTTTGTTATCTATACAACCTTCATCTTTTGTTGATCATAGAGAAACATGTTTTCATTTGTTATTTACTCATGGCTACACAGTGATGTCGTCACATGATTCAATTAGCATGGTTTTGAAGTGCATGTTAAAAGGTGCGGCTGACTTTCTCATTAAGCCTGTTAGGAGAAATGAATTGAGGAACCTGTGGCAGCATGTTTGGAGAAGGCAGACAGTAATTTTCACCTTCCAGTTCATCTTTTGCATTTGTTGGTTTGGTCCGTTTGTTGGTTCATGTTACTAATAAAGTGGAATATATATTTTTAAAATTCTTGATCAGCAAACAGCTGGACATATTTCTCAAAATTCACCTGATGCACAACATAAAGTTGAAGCCGCCTCTGAAAACAATTCAACAAGTGATTGTGCAACTTCTTCACATAAAAGAAAGGAATGCAGCGAGAAAGGGAGTGATGCCAAAGTAAGAAATAGTCACCCCATACTTAGTCTTTTAAGGATATCAAATCTCTATCTAGAAACCCTTCCTTGCCAGAAGTTGGTTTACCAATCAATTTTTCAAATGGTTGCATGAAACTTAAACTGTTGTGAAGTCAATATGTTTTCTTCCTTGCTTTCTCCCTTTTCTTTCCCACTTATCACATATTCTACTTGAAAAAGGTAGTGAGTTATAGGTATATATGGGATTCATGACAACATGCATGTGAGGTCACTTGTCAAGGGAAAATCTATTTCTGGATTATGAAGTTTCATATAGAGACTGCATGTTTTGCCACCTCTTGTATAACACTTTAGTTTGAATTTGAGGGTTGCTTACATAAATGTGCAGGATCTTTCACAGATGAAGCATAGAAGTGACTCAAGTTGGAGCAATGTGGAGAATGAGAAGTATGAAGAGCGTTTCATATTGGACAAAAGGGCAGTCATCCTTGAGAGTAGAACTGGGGGTACATCATCTCTGTTTCTTTAAAATTTCTTGGATTAAATGGAAAATGAGTAAGAATAGGACTTCTTAAATGGCATTTGTTGCAGATTGGCCAACTCAGTTGGGTCTAATGAGTGTATCATGCAATGAAGCTCACAATCCAACTGCTCAGAAACTGGGAGAGCATGCTTGTTATGCTAAAACAACAATTAAAGATGAAAGTGTGAGACCAAAAAATGATAAGGGAAATGCTTATACCTCTCAGGCCCACAATGACGAACTTGTTGAATCCTCTACTGGAGCTGTTGATTTGATTGGTTCTTTTGATAATGGCCCAAAGCACATATATGGACAGATGACTACAAATGACAGCGCAAACGAGTTTGAGTTCACTCCGCTGGAACTTTCTCTGAGAAGATTTTTCCCCAATAATTCAAGGAATCAAGGGGTTGAGGAGAAGCATGTGCTGAACCATTCCGATGCATCAGCTTTTTCATGGTGAGTTTGCTGGAGTATGATAATTTTATGCTAAACTCAAGATATTTCTCTCCAAAATTTCAAAGTCAAGAAGCTTGCCTGTCTTCTTTTTAATTTCCCCTGTTCTGTTTTTTTACTTTTTATCTTTCTTCTGCTTTTTTTGGGTTTTACCTTTCTCCTTTTTGCTTGCATGTAAACTTTGCTCTTATTAGATGCTTATTCATTGTATATGTTGCTATCGTATGATACTAACTTCTGTATATATTTTCTCCTAAGGATAAGAGATTATGCACTTGAGTATTGTTGAAGGAAACAACAATGTTTTTCTTCTTATTTATTTATTTATTTATTTTGGGGGTGGGGGGGTTTGTTTTGGTGGAGGTGTTAGACAGATTATGGAAGGGCTGCTCTCCACATAAACCCAAAGGAATTGCACAATTGTCTCACTGACCTAATTATTTGTAATCCAGAGAGCATTTCCTGTGCGTTCTATACTCTCTTTTGACTTGCGCCTGACTGAAAAAGCAAGAAATAGATTCAAGTTCCTGCATTGTGGAGGAAATTTTTTTTACGCATGTGATTGACCTTCTAACAGAATATGCAATTTTAAATTTGTGTCAGGTGTATGTCATCATAAGCACAATGTTAAAAAGACTTTCTGAATTACTGACCAATTTGTAGGGTCTCTCTGCAGGTATAATAGTAAGATATTGCAACCTCTTTTTCCAACATCAACCAGTAATTGTACGGAGTTCAAAGAAGATACTAGTAAGTCTCCAGAGTTGTCGTCCAATGAACCTTCACAAAGTACTAGTCGTGTTTCTCAAAGGCTCGGGGCCAATCTGAATCACAGTCAAGAAACTACGACCGCTCTGTTCATTGGTCAATCTGGAAAAGTTGAACGAGCATACTCAAATTCTCAACAGCTGACCCCTGTCTCTGGGGCAAGGTTTGACAATCTATGTACTGGGTATGGCCATGTTATTCCTCCAGTATACCATAGCCAAAATGGTTTACCCCCAGCTTGGAATCCCAAACTGGCCAGCCAAAGAGAAGAGTCTCCATTTAGTACCTCAATTCATTCAAATCCTGAAATTCATGACTCTGAACAGAATAATAATAGACAATCTGATCAGACTACCATCAATTCCATGGACCAAAATACGAATCATCAGAATAATGTGGAACTTGTGGAGGAGCTGAGACAAGGTTCACCAGCTGCTGGTCAGAGTACTACTAGTAGTAGCATGTGTAATAGCATTCCAGATCACAATAACAGTAGTGCATATGGAAGCCTTTGCAGTAGAACTGATGGAAATGCTACTTTGGTGGTGGCATCTGAGAAGTCTATGGTTCCAGAGAGCTTGAACGATGGAGGCCACTTTCATCATGACAGATTCAGAGGGATGGATTCTCATCGTTCCAGCCAAAGAGAAGCAGCTCTGACAAAGTTCCGAATGAAGCGGAAAGATCGATGCTATGAGAAGAAGGTATAAAACTCATTAGCATTACATGTCATACATGCAAATGGATGTGTAGCCCTAAATACAGCTATGCATCATATGGAGATCCTGATGTTTCACCAGCCTCTAAATTTGGGTGAGGTGATTAGATCAGCACCTGCTTCAGCCATATTATATTTCCGTTGTAATTTATCATGAACTCATTTATAACTGTCATTCACTCATCAATTGTTATTCTTGGGGCCAATGCATCAGTATTAGGATTTAAATTAGTTGGGAAGATTAGGTCAAATTGAAAACCGCAGATCTGTTAATCTGTATGCCGTGCCCTATTATTAAGGTTCTTAAAATGAAATTCACCCTGTTGCCCATTTGAGAATAGCAATATCACATTGCGATCCTGGGACAAAAGTGACTTCAATTGTTTGATGTGGACAATTTTTACACAGGTTCGATACCAAAGCCGGAAAAGACTAGCAGAGCAGCGGCCTCGAGTAAAAGGGCAGTTTGTTCGTCAAGTGCAAAATGACGACGCAGTGGCTGATGCTAATAATTAACTATGAAATTCATCATTGCTCAAGATGTGTCTGGTCAATGTCAATCGCCTGATTGGAAATGACCAAATGATGATCAAGTGTTTGCGAAATACTTGTGTTGGTAGTAGCTGTGGGCTGTAAGGTGTAATTTTTGGATCTACCAGAAAGGGTAGTATTGTAATTATCTGGTGAGGTTGTGGAGTCTACTACTATGGATACGGATAATTTGTTTGCTTTTCCTCGTTAGATCTATAGATGACTGAATCTTGGTGTTTAGGAAGGTTTGATGATGTTCGATAAATGTGCATTGTTGAAGTTTTCAATTTTTAGTTGCCTTGATGACTTCATTTAGCTTTGACCGGTTCTGTATAGGGTTCAACTGCTTTTTTCATTTTTGCCGTTTTTCAACACTGAACATTTCAAATGAAAAAAGGGTTAAAGTGATATTACGTTGGCTTTTACTTTTATCTGTACTTGGCCTGTGTAAATGGAATTTAAGCTCATTGTTGAAATGGATTATGCGTACAATGCATGCGTCTTTTTTTTTTTTTCTTTCCTCCAGCTGTGCTAAACATACTTTTTAGTAATTTGAAGGATGGAAAAGGACACGGGCCTTAAAACTGTAGGAGATGGTCCAAGAGATGTTAGATCTGACGGGGCAACATCCAATAAAGAAGAAGCAAGTGGAAAAGGCAGAACAAAGCCACCTATTTTTCCCATGCAGAAACATTGGGTCAAACTTATCCACATGTCGGTGAAGTGCACTGTCGACAGTGGCTTGCACAATTCCTTAGATGGTGACAATGTCATTTCCCCTGTCATCCGTAATAGTATGTTCATGTGCTCCCTCCCCATCATCGTAAATTAATGCAAAAGAAAATAATTACAAGACAAACTAACATTCAATTATTGAATTTCAAGTATGCAAGGATATAAGATCATCTTGCATGCAGCACTAGAACTGTAAAAGCTGAACTGCTCATGGTACGATTATCACTTGCAGTAGCCACAGGTCTTTTTTATGCTAAGCGCCTTTCCCCATCTCTTTTTGGGTTTTCTTTTCATTTTTGTCCTGTCGTGCTCTTAATAACTCTCTAGTGGAAACCGGAAAAGGAGAAAAGCAAGAAAATTGAAGTCGGAAAAATTGAACCAACCAAATTTTAAAAGAAGGGGGTGGAAAAAGCAAAGAGGAATTTCATCCACATTGATCCATATAAAATCAAAAGAAAACGGAAAATAAAGATCGCTTTAGTTTGCAAGTGACGCAACTCTCCCCTTCTTTTCCCCTTCCTTTTTTGTTCCATTTGTCCCACAGATTCTTCTCCTTCCTCTGCTTTTCTTTATCTTATGCGCTCGCCACCTTCACCATACACGCACTCTCTGCTTTTCCCTAAACCTAACCTCCTTTCTTTCTCCATTTTCTTCTCTCTCTTTTTATCAATATAATATCATATCCCATGGCAGAAGAGCACCAGCCAGAGGAAAACCACCAAGAAGTTCAACATCATCAAACCAAAATGAACGGTGAAAAGGACCCTGAATATCATCATCACAAATCCAAACGAATGGCGCCATCAACATACGCTCCCAGAGACCCTCGTCGTACTCTCTGCACATTCATCACCATCTTCCTCCTCTTAGCAGGTACCACTGTTCTCATAGTCTGGTTAGTTTACCGACCCCACAAACCCCAGTTCACGGTAGTTGGTGCTGCTATCTATGACCTCAACACCACATCCCCTCCCTTCATATCCACGTCTATGCAGTTCACTCTTGTCACTAGAAACCCCAACGAAAGAGTCAACATCATATATGAAAAACTTTCAGCCTATGTTTCATATAGGAACCAAGCCATAACGCCTCCAGTAGTGTTGCCTCCGCTTTATCATGAAAAGAAGAGCACGGTGACCTTGTCGCCCGTGCTGGGAGGGGCGGGCGTGCCGGTTTCCGTAGAGGTGGCCAATGGGTTGATGATGGATGAGGGTTACGGGGTGGTGGCATTGAGGGTGGTGTTGCTGGGGAGGCTGAGATGGAAGGCTGGAGCTATAAGAACTGGGAGGTATGGAGTTTATGTCAAGTGTGACATCTGGGTGGGTTTGAAGAGGGGTGTGGTGGGACAAGTTCCTTTGCTTGGATCTCCACAGTGCAAAGTTGATGTGTGAAACTAAGCATATATGTATACTTATTATCAAGGCTCTTGTTCCGTTCTTGTGCTTTTTATGGTTTCCTTTCCTTTTTGTAAATTTCAGTGCACCTGTTGTAATGTACCTATAAGACCAGCCTCTTTCTTTTGGGCAACAATTTAACATGGAAGGCCGGCAGTTCACTGGAATAACATTTATGAATCATAAAACAAGAGTCATATTTTGAAAGAAGGGAATAATCTAGCTGTAGTCGCCTTCCCTCACAACAAAATTTGTTGGTTTTGGTTATTTCCAATAACGCCACTAGGCAATACAGAGGCACTTTCATGCACCAAAATCTGTCTTTACTATCAAAAACCGTGAGCCCAAGGAAGACCCTTATCCTTCCATGACCATAAAGCATGAGGTCTTTCTTATTGAACAGCAGATTGATAAGGATTAAATTCATTATTTACTTCATTTTAAACAGGGCACTCGTTAGCAAGACGGGAGATATAATGAGAGTGCTTTTGGTTACTGTTTGGAATATGGAATTTGTGTAAAAACTCTGAGGTTAAGAAAAGCATCTTCCTTGTAGAAAAGTAGAGCCTTTACCATATCAATGTGAGGAGGTTGTGTTTGTTAAAGATGAATTCGATATAAAAAGAAATGAATAGGGAATTGAGTAATCAAGAGCCTTCATATACTGTGTCATGAGTTTTAATTGCAGTGGTAAATACTGAAGCTGGATTCTTATGAGATGTGGATGGCTGCTCGAGGTATCAGATGCTATTTGATTTATTATATATTATTCTTTGTTGAGAGAATTCTTCTACGTCACTCCTAAAGAGAACCTGGGTTCGGGTCATGATGATCCACATAGTCCTGGGCCTTTGCTTTAAATGGGCTTAACCCTCGTATTCGTTAAATATTTAAAAATTTAAAATGAAAAATAATATTTAATTATTTTAAGTAACTAATTTAAATTTATTTGATCAATGAAATATATTTTTTATTTTTTTAATAAAAGAAATACCATATTGGGACGACCTGACCGACCAAATGTACATATGATTAATGGAAAAAAGTATATAAAAAGAAAATGTGTGGAACACTTAGTCACGTAACGAAGAATATAGCTTGGTTAATTTGATAGCTTATCCTACGTGGCGACAATGAAAATGGTTCAAATTATAATTTAGCATTAAATGATGACAAAGCAGCGCTGATGCAACACATCTAAAACTAAAACTGATGCATATTGGCGCTGATGTGGCCACCAGTTTATTAGATAATACTGGCTCTTGATGGGGACTACAAATAGCAATTACTTGTGCACAGCGTGCGTACGACAAACCTAATCCTTAAATTTTAAAATTAAATTTATAATGTATTATTATTTATTGAATTTACACTAATTTAGAAGTGTTGGAATTCGATGGATTATATATAAATGGAGGAAATATTAAATATATATATATATATAGTTTATTATTAAATGTTATATGACGTCATAATTAAATTCGTTCTCATGTTCTAATCAGTCTCCACTATGTTGTTTTCTTGAAAGTTTTTGAGTGCCAGCATTATCTTAAACAAAGAGAGAAATGGGGGCCAGACTCCGTTGCTCTCACTGAGAAAGGGGGAGCCTTTCTTATGCGAATTCCTCTGTTGTCGAATTCGAGAAGGACTCTATGGTTTGTTCCTCGAACCTGTTATCGCTTCTTTCAACTTTTCTTGCATCTGCTTTGCTCTACATGAATATATTGAGTTCCATATTTGGTGCGTCACTTGAAATGTTTGATTACTTTTGCTCTTATTTATGATCTGTTTTTCCTGATTGTATTCTTTTGCTTTCCCTGTCCTTTCTAGATAGTGATTGCTCGATTTCTTTAATTTTCTGTCTCTGGTTTTTCTGCAAATGCTTTGGTGTTTGGCTATATACTGCTTTGCTGGTTGCCTGCCGGCGTGTTTGTTTATCCCCCTTCTGTCTATTTTGTTTTTGTATAATTTCAGTATCTGTGTATTTTCAATCTCCGCAATCTCTCTTCTAAATTTCTATCATTCATATTTTTGTTCGTTGTTTGCTTATTTTATGCTTTAATTGCATACATGTTGTCATTTAGTTGAATGTCATGCTTGGTAATATATGCTAACTGCATTTCTTTTTGCATGATGCCGTTCTTTTGATTTTTTATTAACTCAATGTTGAATCTCAGAATCCAGAACATGGGTCTATCTTCGTTTGGTTTCGATTTAGCATGAAGTGAACTCTGCTCCTCCATTCACCCAAATGATTGGATTTTCATGGAATCGATAAGGGAAATACTAGGGACAGGGGGTTGCTTTCAGAGGAAAAACAAAGATGTTGAACACAGGACTTCAACAGTCCCACCTATAATAAACTAAAATAAACTCCCACCTATAATAAACTAAAATAAACTCCCACCTATAATAAACTAAAATGAACTGACTCACTCCCAGTTGTAGAGAAATAGGAGTTTTTATTGTATATTGGGAACTGTTTTACTTAAATATAGGAATTTAACATTATGCTAAATCTGATTTGCCATTTGTCTTTTTGGGGGTTGATTTTTATTTCCTGCTAATATGATGTTCATGGTTACTAGATTTTTTCTTTGTGTATGAGAAGATTTTCTGAGTAAGGTGACCTTTTTATGCCATCACAACCCTCGATTATGTCTTTCCTCGAATTCTAATGCTGTGAATTGTTGGCATCCTCTAGCTAACAACTGTTCTATGCCTTTAAATGTAACCTTTTAGCTTATCTCCAATCTTTAATTGTGTATCACTGTGATACAATTTGAATCTGTCATCAAGGATCCTTGCGGTTGAAACACTTTACATCTGGTGGAACTCTTTATATATTTTATTTCACTGAAATCGTGAGCAAATTATTCATATAGCAAGTTATTATGCCCTTTTCTATGTGATTTTCTGTTTTTTCCGTTGATCTTAGTGTTTGAGCATGCCTTATTTGGATTGGAGGGTTGGAGGCCACATTTCTCTATCCATAGTTGTTGCCACAGGACAATTAATTGTTTAAAGTGCATAGTTGTTTGCTGGTCTTCAATGATCTTCTGTACTGTATAGACTTCCAGAGTTCCATTTCTCTTTGTTCTCCCTCGTCTGCCAATTTCAATTTTTGACTTTTGCAGAAGCCCTCAAAGTTCAGTCCTGCAATTCGTGAGTTGAGTGCTTGAATTTTGGGCAACATACCATGATAAAAAAATATTCTCTCTTTTCAATGACTTGAAGTCTTATCAGTTTGCTTAGGTTCTAGCCGTTCTAGTTCTAATTGTCTGTTGTTTATTTGTTGTTTGAAGATATACTACTTTGATATAGTGCTTGCTGCTGAGTAATTCTGATAAAAGAACAAGAGGGTTTTTTCTTGCATGGTAAGTCGAAGCTTCTCAGGTCTATGCTGCTAAGGCAATACTCTATGCTTGCATGTCAAATTGGTAAATTCATATGGTTATGATGCAAATCTCAGGAAGTGTGTGCAACTTTGTTTTTCTTTTGCTTTTTCTGTGGTCCTCATGGTGTTGTTGAAATGAATTTTCAGATGGAAACACAAAATCCTCAATATGGTCAAATTATTGAAATAAGTGTTGATGTTCCTCATGGAGGGAGCAGTTTCGGGGGCACTAAGATATGTGGGGAAGCGCCTTGTGGATTCTCAGATCCTGGAGCTAACTCCAAAGATGCCAAAGAACGATCAGCTTCCATTCGCAAGCTCTTGATGGCAGCGGCACTCTGTTTAGTCTTCATGAGTGTTGAAGTAGCTGGTGGCATCAAAGCCAACAGTCTTGCAATATTGACTGATGCTGCGCATTTGCTTTCAGATGTTGCAGCCTTTGCTATCTCCTTGTTCTCTTTGTGGGCAGCTGGCTGGGAAGCCACGCCCCGTCAGTCCTACGGATTCTTTAGGGTTGAGATTCTAGGGGCATTGGTTTCCATACAGCTCATATGGTTGCTTGCAGGGATTTTGGTATATGAAGCCATTTATAGGCTTATTCATGAAAAAGGTAACGTTAATGGCTTTTTAATGTTTATAATTGCAGCATTTGGTCTAGTGGTGAATGTCATCATGGCTCTTCTGTTGGGACATGATCATGGACATGGCCATGATGATCACTATCACGAGACTGGTCACAGCCATGGGAAGAAAATTACTACTCATCATCATCATCACCGCCATCACCATCATTATGAGGAGCACTTGAAAGATGAGCAGCAGCATGAAGAGGAGCACTCAAAAGATGAGCACCATCCTGTCTCTGAAGAAAATGCGGTGCCATTTCTGGATAAGGGAAAAGGCAAGCATGTAAAAAAACGTTGGAACATAAACGTGCAAGGGGCTTATCTCCATGTACTTGGGGATTCCATTCAGAGTATTGGGGTAATGATTGGAGGTGCAGTCATATGGTATAAGCCTGAGTGGAAGATAGTTGACCTGATCTGCACGCTCATTTTTTCTGTTGTAGTTTTAGGTACAACGATAAAAATGCTGCGCAACATACTTGAAGTCTTGATGGAGAGCACTCCAAGAGAGATAGATGCAACGAAGCTAGAGATGGGGCTGTTGGAGATGGAGGAAGTGATGGCCATTCACGAGCTGCATATATGGGCCATAACGGTGGGCAAGGTCCTCTTGGCTTGTCATGTTAAAATCAGACCAGAAACAAATGCTGACAAGGTTCTTGACAATGTGATAAACTACATTAGAAGGGAGTACAATATTAGTCATATTACAGTCCAGATAGAGCGGTAGTGGAGGAAATGGATCGGCTCATATTATCTGGGGCCTCTTGTTTCTGAAACTTCCAATTTTCTGTCACGTGGATGCAAATATGTTGTATTTACAGTCTTGACTTTTAGATGTTCAACTTTAAAATTGATATTAAGGGGGTAGATATGAAAAATGGTATCTGTTACATGGATGACTGCTGCTCGTTTATGTAGTATCTTGATTTGCAATTATACAGAATTTCTCTTTTAATCATTGTTTACTTTTGATACCATGCAAATTACCAAATATTTGTCAAATGTGCACGCATTATTCATCATGTAGGAATAAGTTTTCCATGAAACAAGAATGGAATTTTCATGGTCTTCGATTTGAGATCCATGGGATCTACCACTGATAATTTATCAGTATCACAAGACTTGTTTGGTGAAATCACAGCTGGAAGCATGAAGGTTGGGAAGTGGGGGCGCTTGTGGCATCCAATTGAATGGTATGCTTATCTTATGGTGTTTAAGCTAACTAGAATTTATCATTGAGCTACAACACATGCTTAAGTTTCTGCAGTGCTCTTAAGAAGGAGAATACTCTGGCTGTGTGGCTTAAACCTTTATGTGTGCTTAAACAAGTATGTGGGGTGCTTCGAAGCAGGAATTTTATTAAGTTGGATTTGTCTTCTTTGTAAAATTGA
The DNA here is from genome assembly GCA_948266635.1 of Cnidoscolus chayamansa. Taxonomy (NCBI): domain Eukaryota; kingdom Viridiplantae; phylum Streptophyta; class Magnoliopsida; order Malpighiales; family Euphorbiaceae; genus Cnidoscolus; species Cnidoscolus chayamansa. The sequence continues at coordinate 2,582 of CAOGCB011488928.1, read as the reverse complement.
GTTTTACTTCTGTTTATAATACTTTGTCAGGTCTCTGAGATGTCTGAACTGTTTGATTGCTTTTCTTGATGTAGAAAGGAGGAAGCTACCGTGTGAGATGAAGATTGAGCAGGAAAAAAATTTAAAGGAAAAATACAACTAGGTCTTGTAGAACATGGTTGAAGCTAATGAAACTGGGGACAGGTGGAAGGTCTGAGAGCAACAAGGGGGTTAATTTTGAATGATAGCTCTTTATAAAAATTTGTCTCTGCTAGGCGGCTTCTCTGAAATTCAGAGACATTGTGCCTTGAACATCAGGTAATCTACCAACCAGTCAGTACAAAAGGAACCTGTAAAGCTGTAAATGGGTGTTGAACAATTACCCTATTTTTGCTCTTTGATTCATAAGTTTGTCGAGCAACGATTGATGAAGTTTTACTTCATAAACAAGGGGGGGAAGAACCTTTCGTGGGTATATTTCATATGAATAAAGCCACAAAACCCCTTTATTCAGTTCATTTTGAGAAGTCGCATTCTTGATGCGATAAAAAGTAGGACATCGAAAACGTAGCAGTTGAATAGTTGTTTACGTATTGGTTTAATAGCATATTAAATGTATGGATCGAAGCAGTCTGAATTTTTAACAGATCAATTTTTGCTGTTATTAAAAACACAAAATAAGAAGAAGAAGTTTCAAGAGTACACATAAGAATCAAAGTCAAAAGCTAAACTGTATAATTTAGTGGCATGTATGTGTTGAACCTAAAAAATCTCAGTATAATCTAATGGTAAATATATATATTGAATTTGAGAGATATCAGAATCAAATTCCATCTCCACCTTTTAAAAAAAAAATTTAAGTCATAAATATAAAAACATGACCATTTCTTTTTGTTTTTTTATTGCCACATCATTGGCATTTTAGGAAGCAAGTAGCAACACTCCGAAGATGCCAAAAGGTTGTCGTAATCGTACTGCAGCCTACTGGAGACCATGTGCTGTATATATCAACTCAAGGGGGTAAAAAGGAAGACAGCAAGTAAAATAATAACATACCCTTGGGTTGGAAAATTAAAATTTTTAATCTTTGTTGTACGGGTGAGGGAGGAGTCCCCACAACTGTCTGTCTCCGCTGCCGGACAAAACTGCCACCGCCAATAATGTTTTGGATCTTGTAAACCAGACAACACCTCCTCCTCCTCTCTCAGTCTCACCAACTCTTCCTATTTAACTTTCTCAGGCTCAGTTGTTTTATTATTTTCCACCCCTTCTTTTCTCACCGTATTACAGTCTTTCTATTCCTTAAAAGAAATGTGTTTGCTTTTTTCTTACTATCTTCGGACATCAATTCACTTGGGTTCCATTTCTTTCTGGTTATTCCCTCTATCTTCCCCTGCTGTATACTTCGTTGAAAGCATTTCACAATATTCTATTCTTGAATATCAACAGCATCATAAAACACAAGAATGTATTTAATGTAGTTTCACTTATTTTTTCATAAGATGTCTCTTATGCAGGTAATTGTCTTTAAGATGTGTCAAATCAATGGAATTTAGATAATCATTTATTCTATTATTCAATAAAAGTTTTCAAGTATAACAGAGATAATCAGAAACCATTAGTAAAGTTTATATAAATTTATATGCTCTATATATATATATATATATTTATTTGTTATTTATTTGAGTAGATTATACCAAATTGACGATAATTTTCATTGCTTATCTAGATAAACTTTATATTTCAACATTTATTTGGTTAAAAAGAAAAAAAGAAAAAGAAAAAATCAGTAATCAACCTGACTTAAGCATGGTATGTTTATATTCTTAATCTAAGTTATACACAAAGTGTTTACAAACAAGGGCAAGACTGAATCACAATGCAAGTTAAAAGGACTTGATTGATTATTACAACAAACTTGATGGGTCGATTTGAAGCTTTTTTTTTTTCTTAGCCCTGTTCTAACAACTATTTAATCTTTCATTCCTAATCAAAATACTAGGGTAACTTACGCATATTGTCCTTGAACTAAAAGGGTTGCAACAGTATGATCCTTAAATTTCAAAATGTAACACTAAAATCCTCATTACCTGTAACTGCTGGTTTCTCAGTAACAATTTACGTGACTTGTTCAAGTAGAAATGACTCTTTTATTCTATTTTCTCTCTCATGCCACATCTTTTCACTCTTTTTTCTCTTCTCATTTCTAATCACTCGCAATTTATGATTTTTTTCATATCTCTCCCCTCTTTTGTCTCTCCTAAAATCTAATGATCCACTATATGTTTTAATAAACTATGAATCGGGTGATTATTATTATTACTATTTTTAATTTCGTTTGAGCATGTCTCTGTAACACAACAACGAATTCAGTCTCTGCAACTTCAATTGCTAGTTAAACCTATTGATGAAGTCGTCGACTTTTGTGTCACCCCTTCATCTCCAAACAACGTCGTCTTTTCTATCCTCGTCGTTGCTGGCCTCCTCCTCTCCATGTTCTCTCTGTTCTCCTCTATTGTCACTTCTCTTTTGCTTGTTGATTTCTTCATCTTCTCAGGAGCTTTCATTTCTGGAACTACTCTAGGCTTCGATTTACTCCTCTT
>CAOGCB011488027.1:0-13608 GCA_948266635.1 Cnidoscolus chayamansa | reverse complement strand
AATTTTAAAAATCAGTTTATTTGGTTTTAGCAGTTCGGTTCGGTTCAAAACCAAACCGACTATTTGCTCACCCCTAGTTGTTGTCATTGCCTTCAATTCATACATTATAATTTTAAAGTCTATGGTTCATCCATACATCACTGAAACATTTCATAGATCAATAATATCATATGCAACACATCTCATGACTCTAATGCAAGCAACCTAACATATGCTAAAATAAGTTCATTTATTTATGTGTCATTTATCATAAAAAGTTAGCATCTACTTACCTAGTTATGACTGCATTGACGAATGCCTCTTCCTTTTTGTGGTATATCAGATTTTCTTGGTTTGGTCCTCCTGTATGGTAGGCTAGGATAAGGGACTGACTATTAACTATTTAAATACTTTAAACATACTCCCATTAATTCCTACATAGCATACTATCATTTCATACTTAACATAAACATAAGTTATTGTCCACAATTGGTAGTATGGTTTGGATCTGAATGATTCGAGATGAACTCTTATGTATACCATTCAAATATCTAAGTCATTTTCCTTAACCGAGTGATCATTATCCCTTGGTACAAAATTGTAACATATTATCGAGTGATGATTTAAATACTTTCTTTTTTAAACATCAAACTATAACTCTAGCCGAATGATGCCATGGTTCATCCTTTGCCTATCGAGCTATGGTTCGTCGACTTTGGTTAAATGATGTCTTGATAACATCCTTTAATAATCTTATTATACCTAACCGAGTGATGTCTTAGGTATATCCCTCGGCTACATCATTTCTTTTATTTGTTTATTCTTCTGTTAATCATAAAATGTCTTGGTATTACCCTTCGGCCACCCTTATGACTCAGTTTGGAAGCTTAGTATATAGTGACCGGATTATCATTCTAGTGACCAGAAACTGAGTTTTTCCCAGAAGGTAAAAATCAGCTTCCTATATTTCCTGTTCAACATAACTTGTTCAACTCAATTTCAATCATCACAGATACCTTTTAAAGCCTAGTTCACCAACATTGTGACCCCAAACACATCACTAAACATCAAAATACAACCTATTTACCATCTATACTCAATCCATAGAAACTTCATTTGAAGAACACTAAAACCTACAACTTTCCATTTTCATTTCATAACACCCTTCAATGGCTGCCAATATCACATGCAATTGCATTTTTAGTGTCTCTCAACATCAAACTTCTCATTATCATCAACATTTCTCAAGATTAACATGCATCCATTCAAATCAACATAAATCACCATAAATCAAAAATCTCAGCACACAATGAAAATCATTAACATGCATGAAGCTAAAAACCAACTCTTATCACCCTAAACAAGTTAAAGATCATGATAACTAACCTATTTGAGGACGACTGTTGGCTAAAGAGCTTGAAACCTTCAATCTCGTTGGTATTCTTCCTCCTCAATACTTTGGCCACTTAGCTCCCTCTCTTCACTAATGTGATTTCTTCCCTCCTTTGAAGAATCCAACAACTATTTGAAGGTTTCTTATATCCTTCAAGTTTACTTTGAGCTTCAATTTGGATCATTGGGAACAAGATGCAAGAGAGGAAAATTTAAGAGAGTTTTGAATTTCTCAAAACTCTCCCATGATCGATACTCTCTCCTTTTATAGTGAAAGGGTATGGTTCTTGGGTTTTAGAATTGACCCTAGGTTCGATTCCATTTTTCTGCCTTCTTGTGCTTCCATTTCCTATTTTTAAGTCCTTGTTGCATTTCCTTTTAATATTTTTAACCTTTTTTTGGCCTATTTCTGAATATTTCTAGAATATTTTATCCTAGAAATTTGAATTCCAATGTTAGAGAAATGTAGGGTGTTACAGTTAGCCACAAACAACTCTCTTTGTGAACAAATATTATTTTGTTGGTTAATAAAATTCTAGTAAGAATTTTATTTAACTTTGTGTTACACTAAGAATTGGCATTTTATCGAGGTTAGTAATTTCATGGAGATTCCATTCTTATTTCTTGTTCCATCATCTGCTTCTTGTTTATTTATTATTCAAGAGTGTGGTAGAACAACAATTCAATTAATCTTGACGTATGTCTTTGATTTTCATTGTGTGACGGAATTTCCGATTATATATTGGTATGGGGTTCCACATCATTATTTCTTTTATTTTTAATGAAAAATATGTTAGTTTCTAAGTATAGAAATATTTAACCTTAATATAGACATATTTATTAAATAGGTTACATTGATTGACCAATATAACTCATTTAAATAATTAGGTCATACTTGTATCATGTAATATGACACCACACATTTAATTCATTTAAATAAATAAGTCATTTTAATCCTATAATACAACTCGTTTAACATATTAAAATAAATTTAAATTAAATAACATCATCTAAATATACTATTATTATCCATATAACTATTATCTAAATCCAAATATTCATACATCAACTAAATTTACATGAATTTATATAGAAAATAGATGGATGAAATGAAGATTTTTAAGATTTAAAGTTAGATTTTTTTAATTTTTAAAATTTATAAAATATTTTAATTAATTAATTTTATTTTTTTAATATATAAAAATTTATAATATTTTTAAAATATTATTAATTTAAATGATATTATCAATTAAATGATTTATCTAATAAGGTTATATTGATTACAATAAATAAATAAATTATAACACATTTAAATAGATCAACATATAAAAAATTAATTATTAACCTACTTAAATAAATAAGTCATTACGGTCTAATCGTATTAAGCATATTAACCTATTTAAACTTACATTTGCAGTGTGTCATAAATAGATTAATTTATTTACGACTCAAACATATTTAATATAACTCAAATCTATTTAACTATATATCAATTCGTGTTGTACAAATATATCGTATAAAAAATTATCGGCTCTTGTTTCCAGGATTACGTTTTTAATAATAGAACAATTTTTGTTAAAATTTATTGTCAATCAATAATTAATTAAAGTGCTTAACTAAAATCTAATAAATTAAATGACTATATATATTAAAACTAAAAAGATGGTTTTAAAGAAAGGTAATTGACTAAACTATAACAACTTTAACCATAAATGTTATTGTTTTGCTAACATAAAATGTACATTAGAGACTAATTTGTTATTTATTAATAATAGATAAAATTATGATGTTTCTCATGACTTAAATACTAAATTATAAATTATTGCACTTACAAACTCGATTTGATAATAAATATATATAATTGAAATGAGAGATTTCAAATTTAAAACTCCCCTTCCCCTTTGGCTATATATATATATATATAACCTATAAAATTATTGCACCTCAAAAAAATTAGAGTTCAAGGGCTAACATTAACTATTGATTTATTGGCAGCAACTTGCACTTTCTTTATGACATTCTTTCAACGAACACTAATAACACTAGCTTAACAACAAGGTGCTTAGCACTAAGACTTTTAATTCATAAATGGAAAGAACGCTTGAAACCATGTTTAATGAGTGAAAATAAAATTTTGAAATGAGATACATAAAGTTTTCAAAATTGCTAATAAAGTTATTCGATAAAATATAAAAATGGCAAGTATGCTTCTGTACATGGAGGCTGAAGTGTAATTTCTATAAAGAACTTGAAAGACGAATGGAAAGGAATTAAATAATACAAAAATAAAACTTAGTAGGTCAATTTAGAAGGAGGTTAAGTTGTGGTGCAATGTAGAAATAGAAAGAGTTAAGAAGGTTAATGTAGAATTTCAAAAAGTTTAAAAGGCAAAACCTAAACCATCCAAAATGTTGTCCAAATTGATATTAGCTCTACATATGACTTTAAACATCAAAAAGAGAGTGGAACTACGGATAAATGAGCAGAAAACTAGTTGCTTCTTCATCTCTCCAACTCGGCCATCCGAAAATTTTGCATATTTCACCATCGATAGCCTTCATCCAAGCTTGCAAATCATCAATATTGGCAAAGTTTTCAAGTGTCTCAACACCCAAAATATCTTCCTAATATCCTTAGGAGTAGTATACAGCAAGGAGAGCTAAATAAAATCAGGCTTGATTTAGGTTTTGTGTTGATTAAATTTACGGAAGCTAACATAAGTGTTCTTTGTTGTTCATGATGACAAAGAAATTTGTATTTTGTGTTTGTGTTGATTATTTTGATTTGTTGCTGTATAAAATGATTTGAGAGATTGAAAAACATGTTAGGGTTCATGTCCAAGTTACTGGAAGTTAATGTTTGATGATAGAAGTGATGATTATTATGGATTAGAAATGTGTATATACTGAAATTATAAACAAAAATATTAGTTTGGTAAATGTTGTGTTATGGTGGAATTTAGGTAAACTTGGGGGATGCTTTTTAAGTTGATTGTTATGTCAAAAGAGACCTAAATATGTTCTAATCATTATGTATATTTGAAAGGAGTTGTTGGAATAAACAAATTTCAAGTTATGATATCAAATTTAGGTGTTGCTTAAGTGTATGTGTATGTGTGTGTATGTACATGGATGTTTTGATTATGTAATTTATTATGACCATGGTTGGCATTAAAAATGTGATTTTTGAAGTCTATAAATGTGTATAAGAAGAGTATTAAGTTAGGGTAACCATGGTGGTACCAAAAGTGAAGTAATCGTAAGTTAGTACAATTGTAAAGCGTATGTGTAAGAATGGTACACTTAGATGTGTGCTGAATTTTGGTGCTATAAATGATTTTATATTGTTGAATTTGTCATTATGAAATAGCCTATATAGTTGCCCTAAGTAGGAAAAAATGTCAATTTTTTATATGAATGCTTGGTGTGTCTAATTGGTACGTATTTTTTTACCTATATGATAAGTGTTGAGTTTGTACAAAATGTTGCAAGTTTGTGTAACTTATAATATATTTTTAATTTGTGATATGTTGCTGTCCATTTTGAAACATGGACATAAGATTGGTAATATTTAATGATATCTGGTCTAAAATATTGCATAAATAACCTATTGACGGTATAGATCTGTTATGACCAAAACAGTAATCATAAAAAAAATTATGTTAGTGATTTTGCACACGAATAGTGCAAATGGTATAAAATTTTCAATTTTACTTTGAAATGATCTTAAATTGTGTTGAGTGGTGCATTTGCATATATGAATGCATGGAATAATCTTAAATAGCATAAATGTGCATTTTACGATTTGCTTGCATATAGTGAGACCTAAAGTTATAAAAATTTGGGAAAGATTGGCCTTAATGATATTTGGCAGGTATTGAGATTAGTATACGGGAAACAGTTATATATGCTTCGGCATAACAATTATATATGTTTTGGCATAACTTTTGTATATGCATGGGCATAACTTGTTATATATGCTTCGGCATAATCTTGATATGATTTTTCGAGGCTACGATGAGGTACCCTATCAGTATTGGCTTGTGATTGCCTTACCATTTAATTGAAATCATGTATTTAGCAATTGATCTTACTTAAGATACTTAAAGGCCTAAAGTTTAAAAGCTAAACCATATTATGCATTGCCTTATTGAAACTTGCATATTGACTATGATTTGCACAGGAAAAAATTGCAAACTATAAAATGATAAGGTATGTTGATCGTTATGCTCATTTAATAATTATGAATTATGGATATTTAGGCTACTATGATCTACCCCACGTGGATTGTCCCATTGTGCCCTCCACCTATGTGTTATTTGGCTTCGGTCATACCATTTTAGCACTATGTTTCCTATACGTAATTGGCTTCGACCCTACCATTTTCCTTTGTCTAGCAGTTGATCCTACTAACATGCTTAGGGGCCATAAATGTTAAAGAATGAGATGCGCTATTATGATTGCTTATGACATCTATGTATAGAAAATTATATACTATGAATGATATGAAATGGCACAATATGAAACCATACGATATGAATTGAAAGGACACATTACAATATGGTGAGAAATGATATTAAATTACATGATATGATGTGAAATAGCATGATATGATGTGAAATAACATGATATAATTTGATATAATGGAAAATTATATGAATACACCATATGACAAAAGTATTGGAAATAGGGAAATATTTTGGTATCAGTAGATGCTTATATGATTATATTCACATGTCTACAACAATATAGTTTACATGACAAACATGGCTAATATGTGAAACGTAAATATGACATGAAATAAATGATATGGTGTTATGTGATAGGGAATGACTTTTGAATGGCATACCATGACATCACATAGTACCATTTGACATCAAATGTATATGTTGTGAAATGACATGGCGGAGTTGGCTATGAGATGACATGAGTTTACCATACATTGTAAAGGATGGATCATAGAAAGAGGTTACATTTCTTTGTTATGTTTTTATGGTTATGTACTTGTGTTATTTGATAAGCATAAAGCTGATAAGGTAATTGAACATGACATGACATTACATCAAAGTTAAATCATACCCATGGTATGATAGGATAAGATATATACACGACATAACCTAGTACACGTGATATACTATAGTACACACTCAATATGCTATGATAGATATGAAATAAGACAAGATAGAATTTGTTGACCCCATAAGGAGAAAACTTGATTTTGATGATAACAAAACTTAATGTAATAGAACTAATGATTGTTCAAGAATTGCAGATCACAGAAAGAGAATTATCAAGAATCGAAGGCAAGTGCATCAATAGAGAAAAACTTGATAACATGATATGAAGATAAAGTCAAAGAAGATGAAGATTTTTGGTTTCCTCTCATAGGGCAAATATAAGAGAATCAAGATATAGAAATGCCAATGAGACATCACAAGCACAAAAATATTTTCAAAGTATGTTTTTAGAACTAAGAAACCAATTTCATAATATGCTAAAATTAGATATCTAATTTTAACTAAAGAGTTAAAATTAGCTTACTAATTTTAGAACTAGACTTATGTCTTTAACATAAAAATTAAATTAGCAAACTACTTTTCCAATTAGCAAGCTACTTTTAAAAATTAGCAAACTATATTTTGCACGAAAATAATTTTAGCAAGCTAATTTCATACTGAGATTTTCTACTTTCAGACTGCACGATTTTTCAGACAATAACGTTTATTGTCATATTGAACTAGTCGTTGGTCACCTTTTGCAGCTGATACTTTGAGGCTTTAATCACCTCTATATAAACAAGCTTTTATTTCCTTTTGCAACTAATGAAAGTGCTACAGTTTTTAGAACTTTGGGAGTCTTATTTTAAAACCTTCATTCAACAAAATTGTGCTTCATTGGTAGATTCATCTCTCTTTTCTTCATAGTTCATTTATTTTTATATTTTCAAAAGAAAGTGATTATTCTTCTTTTGAAAACCTAGTTAAGGTTGTTTAAGTGAGGGGACATCACTTGGAAGAGATTTTTAAGCACCTTTGTAAGCTTAAAGAAGTTTGGGGGGAAATCAAACTTAGAGAGGTTGTTAAGCACCTGTAAAAGCCTAAAGAAGTTTGAGGGGAATTCAAACTTGTAAAGGTTCTCAAGCACTTGTGGAAGCTTAAAGAAGTTTGTGGGATCATCAAACTTTTAAAGGTTGATCAAGCACCTAGGAAGCTTAGTGGATGTACTCGACTATTCTCTTACCTAGAAAAAGAGATCATAGTGGATAAAAGTCTCAAGAGGAAACTTGAGAAGAGTGGATGTAGGCTGCATTGTCGAACCACTATAAATTATTGTGTTTGATCTTTCTTGACCTTATCTCTTTCCAATTAAAGTTATTTGGTTTGTGTTATATTATTAATCTGATGAAATTTGCTTAATATTAAATGTACACTAAAATTCATTAAGCTGTAACACATTTTTAGCAAACTAGAAAACTTTATTGATTCTGCGTGAACAGTAACTCTGCCCACAGGTGAATTTTTAGCAAGCTAATTTTAGCGTAAATAGTAACTTTATTTACAGGCTAAATTTTAGCAAGCTAATCTTTTCTACGAAATCTTATTAACCAAGCAAGAATACCTAGAGCTAATTAGTTAGAACCTCTAAAGTATATAGCCACAATTTTTCATAAAAGTTTAGAGTAAGAACTTGAAAAATTAATTGAAGTCAAAATGTGACCAATTCACCCCATCTTGGTGATTTATACTTTGGACAACAAATTGGTATCAGAGCCTAGCTCTCTTGCTTAGGGTTCAAACACCTTAGAGAGATCCTAGAATGTCTAGTACTTCTAACATTATTAGACTCCTTACACCTGTAGTTGAAGGACACTCAATCACTATACCTCCTTTGTTTAATGGCACAAATTACTCTTTTTGGAAAACTAGGATGAGAACGTTCATTCAATCTGTTGATTTTAGTGCATGGAAAATAATTAAAGATGGGCCTTACATACCTATGAAAGTTGAGCCTCAAAAATCCCCTTACCTAAAATAGAAGTATAATTTCATGATAATGATTAGAAAAGAATTTATGTAAATGCAAAAGCTATCAACATTCTACTTTGTGCTCTTGATCTAAATATATATAATCAAGTTTTAAATTGTGAATTAGCAAAGGGAATCTGGGATAAACTTGAAATAACTCAAGAAGAGAAAAACAAGTCACTAACGATGAATGCATCTTGTTTTAGTTCTTCAAGCATCTCAAGTAATAATGAAGAAAGGACTATGTTGGCCAGAAAATTCAGAAGAACATTTAGAAAAGGTGGAAAGAAATACAGAAAATTTTTCAAGAAATATGTTCCTAAAGATGAGACAAATTCTCCTATACAAAAAGAGTAAGCAAAAGAAGTCTGTTATGAATGCAATAGACCTGGACAAATCATGCATAACTATTCAAAACTGAAGAAGAAAAAGAGCAAAGAAGACAGAGGAAAATGAGTTATGACTGCTGTATTGAGTGCTTCAGATTCAAGTTCAATAGAAGATGAAAAAGAAGACACTGAAGTTTGTGGAATGGCTCTTGCAGAGGAACTTCCAAAATGATCAATCATAAATGAACATGAGGTAATTGAATATGATCCTCCTAATGTAGAAAAATTAAAGCTACCATTTACTAAAGCCTATGATGAATACAAAACTCACAAGAAAAGATGTGCAGTTTTGAAATCAGAAAATGATTCATTAAAAAAGAAATAAGTTCTTTGAAAGATGTGTTGAAGCAAAATGAATTTTACAAAGCTCAAATAAATCTGCTCAATGACTTGAAAAATGATTTGGAAGTATCAAGAAAGAAGTGTGAAGAGCTTTCTGAAAAGAACAAAAATCTTGAAAACAAAGTGAAATCTTTAACAGCAGATTTGACAAACTTCATTAAAGGAAAACAAAATCTAGACCTACTTCTTGGTTCACAAAGAATTTCTAGAGAAAAGACAGGAATTGGTTTTAGTTGTTTCTCCAATCATAGAAAATACACAAACTATTTTGTGAAAACTACATCTTCATCTTTACCACATACTACTTGCTTTTTTTGTAATAAAAATGGTCATATGGTTCATTATTGTCCTATTAGGAAAGGATCCCTTAAGGTAAAGAAAATATGGGTACCTAAATGATCCCTCTCTAATAGCACTAACACTCAAGGACCCAAAAAGACTTGGATACCAAAAATTAGTTGATTGTTTTCAGGTTTATTTGAAGAATAAAGAAGACTCAAGCAAGTGGTGTGTAAACAAGTGGATGTTCAATGCATATGAAAGGAGATAAATATAATCTCACCAAGCTTACCATGAGAAATGTAAGATTTATCACATTTCGTGATAAAGGAAGAGTCCAAATTACTGGAAATGGCTCAATTGTAAATCAGCCTGTTGAAAATGTTACTTCAGTTCTAGGTTTGAAATTTAACCTCCTTTCTATAAGTCAATTGTGTGACAAGAGGTTTAAGGTAACTTTCTTCACCACTCATTATGAAATAGTTAACTTAAATGATTATGCTTCGTTTATTGCCTCTAGACGTGATAATGGTTACATGCTAGATTTAGATTGCTCTCAAGATAGTGAAACATGTCTCATGATTCTAGATGATAATAGTTGGTTATAGCATAGGAAGCTTGGATATGTTAAATATGCACTTAATAGTTAAAATCCAAAGAAAATTTTGGTTAGAGTTTTACCAAAACTAAATTTAAGAGAGATTATCCCTTCATGTCCTGCTTATTACATTAGAAAAATTATGCATAAGGGTTCAAAATGAAAAGGGGTTCTGCATCACCTCCTTAAAGAGTGATCATGGGATGAGCTTGAAAATAGTTTATTTGAAGAGTTCTTTTAAAACATGATATTTTTCATTCATTCTTAGCCCCAAGAACACCTCAACAAAATGGAGAAACTGAGAAGAAAACAAAACACTACATAAAATAGGTAGATCAATGTTAAATGCGAATAAACTTCCTAATTATTTCTAGGTAGAAGTTGTGAATACAACTTGGTACATTGTAAATTTGATAATCATTAGAGTCATTCTAAAGAAAACTTTCTATGCATTGTAGAAAGGCAAAAGACTAATTATTTCATATTCTCAAGTATTTGGTTGTAAATTATGTATGCTGAAAAAAAAGCTTGAGAAAATTTGATGCAGAGATTGTAGAAGAATGTGTGAATGATGTATTTGATGAAACTAACCATTCTTTAGACAAAAGAGATCTAGTTGATCATGATACTGAGCAGATTTTTAACAAGCTGAATCTTGGTAGAAACAATGAAAATAAGCAAAATATTGAAGTGAATAATGAGGACATGCAACCAGAAAATAATTCACAGTCTAAAAATGAATTTGAACAACAATCAAATGTGGAGGAATTGCAAATTCGTGAACCTCAATATGAAGATCCTCCTCAAGAATGGAGATTTCATAGATACCATCCAAAAGAGGACATTCTTGATGATCCTTCATAGAAAATGACAACAAGAGATTGATGCATATCAAAATACATCAAGGACATGCTAAAGAATTTCAAAATGGAGGACTTGAAAAGCTTAAGTACTCTAATGAATACAAGCATCAAGATGGATAAAAGGGGAAAAGGTTAAAGAAATTGATCAAAGGCTGTAAAGAAATTGATCAAAGGTTGTAAAGAGGTATGATGAGCTCACTTCTCTATTTGATTGCATCAAAACCTGAAACTTATTTCAGTATATAGTTGTAAGATTTTAGTCATATTCTAGAGAATCTCATCAAATTATTGTAAAAAGAATATTTAGATATCTTGTTGGTACATGCTCAATTGGACTAAGTGTGAAAATTTAGATAGTTAAACATGGTGACCTTGATTTTGCTGATATTAGACTACATAGAAAAATCACCTTAGATACTTGTCAATTCTTAGGATATGCATTACTTTCATGGTATCACAAAAGGCAATCCTCAGTTATGTACAACTAAGGCTTAATATATCGCAATAGAAAGTTGTGTAGCTCAAATCCCTTGGATGAAGCAGCAACTTGAGAATTATGGAACAAAAGTTGATCATGCGCCCATCAAATGTGATAATATTAGTCAGCTTCTAAAGAATTTCAAAATGGAGGACTTGAAAAGCTTAAGTACTCCAATGAACACAAGCATCAAGATGGATAAAAGGTGAAAATGGTAAAGAAATTGATCAAAGGCTGTAAAGAGGTATGATGAGCTCACTTCTCTATTTGATTGCATCAAAACCTAAAATTTATTTCAGTATGTTTGTGCAAGATTTTAGTCATCTACTAGAGAATCTCATCAAATTGTTGTAAAAAAATGTTTAGATATCTTGTTGGTACATGCTCAATTAGACTAAGTGTGAAAATTTAGATAGTTAGACATGGTAACCTTGATTTTGTTGATATTAGACTACATAGAAAAATCACCTTAGATACTTGTCAATTCTTAGGATATGCATTAGTTTCATGGGATCACAAAAGGCAATCCTCAGTTATGTACAACTAAGGCTTAATATGTTGTAGTAGAAAGTTGTGTTGCTCAAATCCCTTGGATGTAGCAGCAACGTTAGAATTATGGAACAAAAGTTGATCATGTGCCCATCAAATGTGATAATATTAGTGCTATCAACTTAACTAAGAATCCAGTGTAGCATCCCAGATCTAAACATATAGAAATCATACATTATTTTATAAGAGATCACATCCAAAATGAAGATATTACCTTAGAATTTATGACTACTGAAAAACACTTTGTTGATCTCTTCATTAAAGTCTTTAAATGAAGAAAATTTCTACATAATAATAAGGGATTTAGGAATGACTGATATAGGTGAACAAAAATTGAAGTTTATAAAACTCATTCAGTTAGTTGAGATGTTGTGTGAGTGTCATAAGAAATGTCCTATCTTATGATTTTGAAAACTTGACATGCTGCTACTATGTCTTAAAAACATATTGCTAAAATTGTAACATTATGCTCAAGAACATTTTATGTCTTTCTCAATTACTTATGTTATATGATTAGTGTGATAACATGCTTATTATGAATCAGCCTTATGGTGATAAATGATTTTGATGGTTCTGTGATTGCTATGATGATTTTGCAATTAGTTGATATATGTAGTGTTGATTGTATGTGATTAACTTTTAGTTAGTTGTTATTATGGAATTAAGGATTATAATGGTATTGCAAATTTGTTATGTGAACAGTGTTTTGAGTTTGAGATATTATTCACAAAGTAATTTCTGCATTCTTGATTTGTTTTTAGTTAGCTAAGTATTCTATGTCCAGACTTGAATTTCACAACACCTTATTTTTTAAATGGTTGAAGTGCATAATATAAAATGGACAGCCATAACTGCATTAGTAGATTGATGATTTTGATGATAATTTGTTGCTTATCTGTTCTTGTTAGCTATTTTTGAAAATGTTTTCATTCTTATTGAAAACAATAATGATTTTCAAAATTTTTCTGAACACTTAGTTGAATTTCTAAAATTTATCATTTGCCTATCTATTTATTTCCTTTCTCATAACTCCTTTCAAACATTGACAATTTCAAAATCAAGTTCAAAAATCCTATCTCATTCTCCAATCTTCAACCTTCCTCTTCAACCTTTGTTTTTCATATCTAATTTGTGCTTTGAGAAATTCATTCAATAATGGTGAAAATGAAACTATTAGTAGTAAGGAAAAGGGAAAATAGATTACATATTATTACAGTAGCTCTGAATCTTCAGAAGATGAAGTCTCTTTTGAAAGGATGAAAAGAAAGAGTTGAGAAATTAATGAAAATTGATGATGAACCACTAGAGACTGAAAAAAGCCATGAGGAAGAAGAAAAGGAGAACAGAGAAGGAGAAAGAAAGAAAAAGTGGAGACTATTGCAAAAGAGGAAACTGAGTCAGATAGTTTAGATAGCAGTAAACATTACAAATTAAGGGCTTAGCAGATCAACAGTTGATGTTCAACTTGAAAGGATTGAAAGAAAAGTCGATCTCATAGTTGGCAATCAAAATCAACCTTATGAGCAAACTCATGTAGATCAAAAAGAAAATTGTTAACCCCTCAAGCTAAAAAGTATTTTGATGATAATAAAACTCAAAGGAACTCTAAGGAAGTTCAAAGCAATCAAGACAAAAGAGACATATCAAGTTGTATAAAAACAAGTAAGACATTAGGATCAATGTACAGATGTTGAAAGATTTGAGGTTTGCCATCT
>CAOGCB011487153.1:0-15544 GCA_948266635.1 Cnidoscolus chayamansa | reverse complement strand
TTTGCTAATATTATTTTTGTCATTGTTCAGGGTTATGAATCGAAAAGAGATTACATTGTGGAGTTGCTTGCTAAGATTGGTTTTCAGATTCAATTTAAGCCTCAGGGCTCATTCTTTCTGTTTGCAGAAATTCCTAAAAGTTCCCCACTTTCCGATGTGAGTGCATTTTTTACTTTGTGCATCTAATCATATCAAGAATCTATAATTGCTTAGCAGTTTTCCTTTCAAACTCTAATCATGTAAGCAGATCTAATGATGGTGCTAACCAAGCTTTCAAACTAAACTACCCGGATGCCTATGCACATAAGAAATCACAGAGCCATCCATTAATAGTAATGGAACTCTCTGCAATTTCCAGCTTATACTAATTTCTCATTTTGATGATCAGGTAGAGTATGTCAAGGAATTAATAGAACAAGCAGGAGTGGTTGCAGTACCAGGTTGTGGATTCTTTCATACAAATTTATCTTTGGAGAAACCATCTAACGTAAGTTGTAGCTACCAGAAGAGGTACATTAGGTTTGCTTTCTGCAAAAGCAATGCTACATTGGCTGCTGCAGCACAAAAACTTGGTAAGTTGCAGCTGGGTGTGTCTGTCTCAGCAGGAACTTGGAAGGATACATGATGTTACAAGGATGTAAAACGTAAGAAATGTTACTGCAGTTCTATCAGGAAAGTTAATACAGTTATTGGACACAGTAAATTTTATTTAATGTTGGGAAATATTATCTTAAAAGCTGCAAGAAAGATGATGGTGCTGATCTAATATTGGTTTAGAAATAAAAATGCTGATCTTCTCAGACACTTTCATTCAAGAATATCATGACTCGTGGTTTTTAAGGTGCTGATACAAATGTGTACTATGGAAGAATGGCGTAGAAAATGGTATTCTTGTCAATTTACGGTATCTTTCCACCGGACAGAGCTACAAGGGCAGCAAAAAGACCTGCATTTCCTACAATGGATGGCTCTGTGTAATTGTAATTGGAACGGATATCCCGGAAGAGGTCCTGTCGATCAGGGCCGCCAACCATGGCTCCAAAGGAGATTCGAACCCTATTGCTGCTGCTTGAGGGCAAAAGAACAGAGGATGTTCCAAAATTTCTGCTTGGTTCCTACATGTATCTCCTATGGACAATTTTTATAATTTACGGATAATTATATACAAATATAATTTTTTACAAGTAAGATATGAAATATTATTACCATTTTTCCTAATTATTATATAGTGTAAAGAAAAAAGCTTAAAATGCTTATAAAACCTCAATAATGAAAAATTACACGTTAAAACTTAAAAAGAATGAATGTTTACTTGCTAGATTGATATGGGAATTTGAAAATAATTATCTCAAAAATTACTCAATTTCAATTTCAATTTGTATATTTAGATTTTGTTTTTGCTTTCATAATCATAATATATTATAAGATTATAATGTTGATGTCGAGCATTTCAGAAAGGCCATGGCGATACTTGAGTGGCTGCCTGTGAACTTCTCCCAGAAGCCTTGGAAGGTTTGTATTGGCGTTCACCAGAAACCAACTTCATAATGATAAGACCTTTATTTTCTGTTCACAGCTGGTCACGCATCTGGAAGCATTTTAAAGACTGACTTCACCAATATGACTTCAGCTTGATGACACAGAGTTGCTGTTGCAGACCATACTACATTCAGAGCAGTGGGGTACTCTAGCTTTTGCAATTGTGGAAATCTTGTTATGGGGCCTAGATGCTGGTTTCCTACACATGAAAGCCATATCTGTTAATGTAAAGCCGATTTCATAATGGTTTCTTAACTGTAAAATCCTTGTACAATGATTACGTGCTGTCTGTTAGATGATATTCTCCAATTTTCACAGTCCTTGAATGCCAAATAGACATGGGATTTGCTCTCAGTTCTCTGGAAGACCATGAGATTTCCTTGCATCAGAAGTCATAAATGATTTGTTATAAAGATTTATAAGTGCTTGGTTATGGACTTTAAGCTCTTTAAGCATCTGTGGCTTATGAAAATTGATGTATGGGGGACACAAATTGTGGGAAAGAGCTCAGGAATTAGCATACTAAACTCGTACTGTTAACGAGTCTTTTCCTAGACTCCGTTGCAATCATTGACTCCGTCAAAAGGTTGTCAAGATAGAGACAAGACATTGTTATCAGTGATTGTCTGGGTATCAAGTTATTCCTTCATGATCGAAAAGACAGTAAAAAAAATTTCAGTAAAATGTTAAAAAATAATTTATTTATAAAAATATGGTGGTTTTGAAATAATTTACAAAACAATTCCATCAAATATGTAAGAAAAAAAAAGGAAAAAGAAATTCATGGGATAGACAAACATAGCTACTAAGTTTAAAAGTAGAGTAGGCTGGCGTGTACAAGCATAAAGCTATTGAACACATATTTTCATGCAGCAAAAGGAGATTATGCTGATAACTGATATGAACACACACTTTCAGATACGAAACAGATTCGATCATAATCACCTTTTATTCACAACCTTGAAAGTTTAGCATGTACCCAAATGCTTAAAATTTTGATTAGAAATTAGCATACAGCTACAGCAAACGAAGGGGGGTATAGAGGTATCCAATGCTAAAGATTTAAGTGTAAAGTATAATTAAACTGACACAGCGCAGATTAAATGTTGCTGCTTTGGTATATTTGGTTTCTTCCCATCAAAGATACATCTAACGCCATATTTGGTTGGTAAAGAGTTCTAGCTAGCTTGAATTTCCTTTCGGCCATAAACAACTTTTTCCTTGAAACTTTGCCAGCTTCAGATTCCACCATCCTATCCTGACGTGAACATCGATAATATTTCTACTCACTTCAACAATCTTATATTCTGCATGTGCATAAATATAGCCGCTTCCTGCGTCCCGCATATCATCTCCGTCTCGCCTTCTTCCTTCCTATCATCGTGAGAGAGAGAGAGAGAGTTTATGGCAACTCAGAAAGCCAGTGTTCAGGTCTTCGACACCAACAATGAAAGCAACCAACAAAACATCACAGAATCCTCAGGTAACAGCAAGGGATTTGCGAAAGCACTTGCACATAGGGCAATCTATCGTTCAAGCAGCCGCGGTGCTGGAGGCAGAAAGGTCAGAAACAATGATGTAAAAACATTACCTAGTAGGCTAAACAGGGTTTCATTAGCTGATGAATCAGAAAAGTAGCAAATGGGAAATTCTTGCCTATACTTAGTCCTGGACGTATTATGGTTCTGAGCTAAATTTCATGTTCTTTTTAATGAAGCATTGTATACTTCACGGGGTCCTGTTATGTATTACCAGACTAACAATAGAATAAACAAGTTAATCTCCAATTACCAGACTATATGGGAGTAAGGTTGTAAGTTTCGTTGTGATCTACTCTTTTGTCAGATACTATGACGAGTCCCATTTCTCATATCTTTCAGAACATGAAATTCTTAGCTGATTGAAGGACAGAAGGCACACTGTGCAAATTTAGGTACCCAGTCATTGTCGGCATGAAAAGATGCAGAAAACAACCTCCATTATCATTGACCAACAAAATTGTTTCTGAAATTCAATTGAATTATGGAGGTCTCTTTCTTCTTTTATCAGCGTCAATTTTCCCATATAATAATAATCATAATAATATCAGTGCACTCTGAAGTCCAACATGTGATCTTATTCGAACTTCTTGTCAATATTGGGCACCGCATCAAGGCATCACTCGGGCTTTCTGGGTAGAGGGTGTCTATAGCGATAATTTGAGAGGTGTTAAAAATGCAATCGACGGTGCGCAAAAGAGATAGAGAAAACGCCATCATCGATCTAACTAGTAATCAGAATCGGCATGTGATGAACGATAACATGTTTATATTTTGTTGGCATTTTATGGTTTGCTCGCAGCACATTTGGCGGGTTTCCTCGAGCTAAGGATAATGAATAAAAGAACTAAAAATTGATAAGATTATATGTAATTCACCAAAAAAAAAAAAAAAGAAGAAGGAATAATCACATGAGAAGAGAGAAAAAGGTAAACGCAACAAGAAGATGATTTTTTGCTATATATATACGTCAACAAGATATACAAGTCTGTTATGTTCCACATTAATGCAATGAATAGAAGATTCTAGATTTTAATGGTATTTGATAGAATTGTATCTCTCAACAGAAACCATAGAGCAGAAGTTGTAGAACAGATTATAACACTGCTATGAATGTGTGGTCACCAACATATCAGTCTCATTCTTGCGAGTTTAAATAAATCCTAGCCCATCTTCATTTAAGTCGTCGCCTCCCATCATTGGGCAATCAGTTGCATCATGACCAAACTGCCCACAGCAAGGCAGGGAGCATCGCCTGCGCTTCCTGTAGATATTTGTTCCATCTCTTAGTCTCCTCTCTTTCATCTTTCCGAATGTCATAGCATCATGAGTACTCCCAGCAGCATAACTTTGGACAAATCCAACAGAATCTTCAACCTCTGGAAGAATCAACGAGTCAGATGGACTAGTATAAGCAATATCATTATCATCGTGTGCTGGCCCAGGAAATTCCTTGATACGAGATAACACCTGCGCAACTTGATCACAGGCAACATCAAGACGCTCTTCTGTATCCACTGATTCTGTAATTAATGTGGACACCATGGATTGTAATAACTGAACCTTTTCTGCATGTTCATCTGAAGTAAAAGCCTGGAAGGGCTTTGTCAATGATGTACTGATATCACGCCAACGAACTGGCAGATAGCGATCTGGAATATGAAAGCAATTATTTGTTGATAAAACACGGAGAACATGTCTGCAAAGAATTCCTGAAAATTCAAACAAATGGCAGCTACAGCTAATGAATTCATCATGAGGAATCCACAGAACTTTGCAACCTCTATCCATATCTGTATGGTGTCTCACAATGAAATAAGCCTCATCTACCATTAGTGATGCATATTGTGGAGCCAAAACTAACTCTTCTTGCAGTTTGCTAAAGGCATAAGGTGTAAGAACAGTGGCAGCATGAGACTCAATTGGAGATCCTGTTTTGAGGGTGACCTTATGAACCTTCCTCTGCACCTTTTGCTTTGGTCCTGCATCTTCTTTATATCCAACAGCTACAGCAACCTGCAAAGTGGAAGTTGAATGACGTTACCTAATAAAACAAATAAATAATAGAAAGGACTGAGCTTCCGACCTTCTCCACAAAGTTATCAAGAGAATGAGCACTCAAAATCCGTTGGATAAAAGCATTTATTGAGTCTAACTGGAATGCATTGGTCATTCCAGCAAAAAAGTGACACCTCAAAAATGGTAGAGCCCAAAAGGTGCGCAATGCATATAAGCTGATAATGTGTTTATTTCCATGTAGGCCATATGCATCGACCATCTCCCTCCATCCTACTTCAAAATCCTCTACAGTGTGCAAATTATAGAGCCGATGGAATTCAGCTTTCCATTTATCATATTGTGACCCAAGCAGAACAGAAAACCAGTCAGAGAACTTCGCAATTATATGCCATATGCAGAAGGCATGCTTCGTCCTAGGCATTTCAACAGCAAGTGCTTCTTTAAGCCAAATGTTTTGATCAGTTAAAATTGTTTCTGGAACCTTTCCATCCACAGACTCCAAGAATGTCTGTCAAACACATTAAGGGGGAAAAGTTAATAAATGTAAGACACAAAACACCTCAGGGAAGTATATGATCTGAACGTAAATAATTGGGATTTAAAGCTTTCAATGGTCAAGAAATCATTATCTTCACATGAAACTTGAATTGACAAGGCAAAGTAGTTAGTCCATTGCATTAAAAATGTGACATTAAGGAAAATAAATAAAAAAGAAACATTATCTGAACTCTTTTCCCAGTCACCATGGACTGAAATAATTTTCTATAAGCATTAATGTTAAATTATAGGATAATACCAAAAGTTAGGAAAAATAAATGACAACAATTTATTCAGTGTTTTTTTTTTTTTAAATTACCAACAGAAAATGAGTGTGTGTGTGTCTAGGTCTTAATTGTATGGCAAGATATAGGAATAAAGCCATATGTCTATAGCTTAACTTCAAAACCTCAAATTACTTAGCCTAGCTGACCCAAAGCAGAATGCTTGGAATTTTCGCTCAAATAGAAAGGGTGACATCTTTTTTAATTGGTTTAAAATGATAGTATATATGTTATAAGGATGATATTAAATTTTAAAACACCACTTTTATGGATCCCATGTCTATACCAAATTATACTGCACCTCTTTACCTTTAATGCCCAGGAAAAAGACTCCATATTTTCATCTCGCAGAAGCACACAACCAAAGAAACAATTACTGCCATGATTGTCCACCCCAATCCAAATCCCCATGATCATGTCATAAGCATCCAAACGGTGGGTGGTGTCAAATATTACTGCATCTCCAAAAGCATCATATGATTGAATAGATGAAGCATAGGACCAAGCAATACGCTCCAACCGGTTGTTCGCATCAATTTGGAAGTAGTACTTAAAGTTTGGATCTTTGTCTTTCTTGTATTTGCACATCTCAAGAAGGTTGATAGCATCATTGTCACGATTCACATTCCTAAAGGATTGCAGCAAGTTTCTGACATCCATTTCTGTGAATGGTAAACACCCTAGCTTAACACCCTTCTCTAGCTCCATCAACCTCAACATTTGCCGTACTGACATTCCAGCTTTTGCATACATGCAAATTCTGCTCTTGTCATCTGCAGACATAGTGCAATAAGCAGGAAGCAGCTGCACCTCATTTGATTTCAGAAGTTCATGGTTGTGGATGTTGCTAAAACCAGTAATTCGCCATTCAGGAACATCAAAATCTGCCTTCTTAACAATTCTCATATATGCTTGACAACCACATCGTGATGATTTTCGGTTTCTTTGCATCTTTCCATCATCAGAAGCCTTTATCTGAGGATAGCCACCACGGTGGCATGTGAAATCCCTTCTTGTAATTCCCCTACCTACACCATCCTTCCCACGAGTACGATGCCGTCTGATTGAAAAGCCACATTGCTTGGCAAAGCTGCAATAAAATTCATATGCAGCATCTTGGGAAACAAACCTCTGTCCAATAAATGGGACAAGGTTAACAGAAGTTTGCCTGGACAAAATTGTATCCTCTGCCATTTCCTCTACAGTGCCAATGTCGTCAGCACATGAATCCATACCACTTTCAGATGTTTCTTTCACTAAATCTGTTAATTTGGACATTATTTCCAATTTAGATAAACAACACTGCAGATGCAGGCCTGCACAGAATTTTGAAATTTTGAAGATGAAATATTTGTACTGCAGATGAACAAAAATGAAAGACCATTAGGTTGTGTTATGCATTTTTTTCCTCCTCTATTTCCTAAATTTTGAAGGATAACAGCTGTTATCTTGATTCATGTTTGAACCCATGATGTCTTTTGGCCTAACAGAAAGAAAGAGTATGTTTCTTTCTCAGTTGTTTTGGCTGAATCACATTGATTGCATCCAAATTTTCATGATCATGCATAGCAAATGGTCAAATTTGGTAAACGTAACTGAAAATCTTTATCTAGTACTTCAAACCCCACAAAGACATACGAATTAAAACTATATTAGCAGATACTAATAAATAAATGAACATACTTGTAACCGACTAGGGAGCTAACTTCTTGCGCAAAGCACCACCTTCCACCTCCTTTTAAACCCTAGATTCTCTCAATTCCCTGCACTCAGCTTTCCACAGAAAAGCTCCATTTTTCAACACATCGATCCGAAATGAGATCCAATTACGGTTCAATATCTATCTAATCCAATCCAATCCAAAATATGAACAGTATGTAAAATGTCAAGCTACAATCTTAAAAAAAGAAAACGCCCACGAGAAATCACAGTAATAATATCATATCAAGCAGAAATGTGTCAAATTTTACTCTCGCGTGAGATTGAAAGGATCGATTTATCGAGAAAATGAAAGGAAAAAAAAAACAAAGTGAGCAGAAATAAATACATACCGGTAATCAAAATATTTGAATTTCGGAAAAAATGTGCACATTTTGAACGTGCAGGTGGTTCAAGCTCGGAAAGCAACAGCCATCCATGGACGACAATAGCTTAAAGTGCCAAGGATAAGTCATCGTGCGCGGCATAGATACACGCTGTTCTCGAGCGCTACATAATCTATTTTCGGCCGTTTGATTGCTTAACTTGTGGAAGCATTTGGATAATGATTGGGTTGGGACCATCTGATCGAGTTAATTTTTGGATCAGCGTCTCACAAGAGAAGCGCTTGGAATAAACATATCGGCGTACGTTAGACTTGAACTTAGACGACCTAAGTCCTCCCTTCAATGGGCGAAAGGACTTTCACGGAGGCTGCTAAGTTGCACCATAATGATGGTTGGCGTTGGGCGGTTAGCTGCTCAGTAAGGTTCGCCGGGTCCTCGGAGCTGAAAATGGGCTGGGCTTATACTTGAGATTTTGAGGCCCATTTAATCCATTCACACTCAATAGTTTTTAAACCATTGATGAAATGGTGCATTCAAAAGAAATTTTTTTATGGATTAAAAATAATATATAATCTTATCAAATTATTAGTTCTTTAGTTCATTGAATTAGAATTTAAATTCTAATTATATATATATTATTTTATGTAAAAATAAAAATATTATATTATATATTTTAAAGATGTTTTTCCACTTTGAAGATGTACAAGTGATAGAAAACTTAATTAATTTTTTTTTATTTATTTAAAAGAGTGGAAAGTAAATATGAGGCATATAGAATATGAATCTTTTTTTTGGCTGAGTGAATTAGAACTATTATTGCGACCAGAAAGCACTATAAAAAGAGGATGGACAAGAAAATTCAATGATTTTTGCAACTTTAGTCCTAAACATCAGTATTTGGAGTTGGTAAACGATACCATTGGGTCACAATGACAAATGGGCAATGAAATATCAACCTAGGATGAACATGAACATGACCATGAGCACTACCACTGGGGTTAAAGTTAAGCACATATGTATTTGACAGTACACATCTACATGCTTCAACACAAAGCAACCTAGAATAATGGAGACTTTCCACCTAATAATTACATATCCATGCCAATATGATAAGCTTAATAGAAGAACAAAAAAAAAAAGCAAAAGGTGGAAGGCCATTTTGGATGAATCTATGTGTCATTCACATGGTGCTCATGTATATTTACATGCATGCATGATGAATAGATAACCTATTATCTTGCCATCTTAAGAAAACCCTCCCTTGTACGTGGTCCAAGCTTTCAAATTATTATTAAACTCTATTTAATATAGCACTTGAATAGATGACACCACGCAGAAAAGTTCTCTAGGAGTAATATATACCTTTAGCTATAGGTATGTGCAATTATTTAGTTAGCTAGCTAGCTAGCTGCCTTCGTGCATGCATTTTAGCTTTATCAAAAGATTACAACATATCATCACGTCAAAGAAGTAAGCAACCCATATCAATAATATTAATACAGGAGGATTATTATCCTATAAGATCTTCATGAGCATAATGTTATTGTTTTCGTTTTTCAATTTGAAAACACAAATCGCACCAACTGTGGTTCTTTTGAGAAGGGAGATGATAAGAGAAAAGAAAAAAAAAAGTGGAGAGCTTTTAATCTTTTTCCCATTGGGTTGTACTGCGTTTAAAGGAGATGGAGGCTAGCTAGGTAACTGAATCATTTGCGTTTGATGTACTTTGCATTTCTATCTTTCTTTGTCATGAAATAGCGTAGCGAAACGTGTTGTGTACCTCTCTGCTTATTTCATCGACAAGATAGAGAGTGTCGGCCACTAGCGTCCGCATGGACGGAGTCGAGTCCTTCATCCCTGGTGGAGGGTTAAGGATGATCACAGTGTCTCCCATGATCCATGCTGGATTGACGTTTCCTTTCTTTAAATATTAACCCAGTAGCTTCGGTAAGAATCAAGAAGCCATTCAAAGTGATATAGGGTATCTTTGGGAGATATTGCTGGATCTACTTTCTAGTAATTTCTTGATCCCTTTGAACATGATTGGTGATAAGGAAACTTAACACTTTTATTCAATCATTTTAACAAATGTCATTGTCTCTCGTTGTTAAAGAGAGACATTAACGTACATTGGTTATTTAATGAAAAGGTTAATACATATGATCCCAACGCAATCTCGAAACTGAAAATTAAAATATAGGAATTAACCTTCATACTTACCCGATTTCCCCATCATCAATTACAAAAAAGAAATGTAAAAAGATCCAATTTCCACATTACTTTCAATATCTTGTAGTATTGGAATCATTTAGTTTTAATATCGAAATCCATCCAGCAATTTCCAGTCGGATGCTTAATATTATGTATGTCAGTATGTTTATAGACATGACACATGTATAATGAAACTATTATTTATCATAATCTTTTCTTCTTATCATACCTTGCACCATGATCCACCTGTTTGGGACATCTGAAGCCTAAAGAGAATAGCCTTTGTCCCACTGCGTCGTGGTGTCAAATCAACATTCCGCGCCATGATATGGATTCCGGCAGTCGGAGAAAGTTATTGTATTCAGCAAATTGGCCTACTAAAGGGGTTATTATAATTTTGTTCCACTGGAAATGGTAATTTTCTTCTAATATCTGACATATTTCTCCGGCCATGCAAATTTAGAGATGCAGCGATTGGTGCATTGCATGGTTGAAGAGAAAGGGGAGAATAATGAGAGAGAGTAGGAATACTTACATATAACCCTAAAGGAGTAAAGGGAAAACAAGATTTTTGAGTGAACGCTTTTCTAGCATATACATCATGGGATATCAAAGTACACTTGATGGGGCCATTTAGGGTTATTCTTTGCATGTGTAGCTAGCTATTTTCATTTTGCTTTTTGATAACTTTCAAAAAAACTTCATGTAAAGGACACTTTATGTGGGGGACTTCATCTTACCTTTTGCCTTTTCCACGAGCGGTGAGAGCTTTAAGGTTCATTATTTCTGGTGCTCTCTCTCTCTTGCAATGACCTGCAAAAGGGAAATGTTTACAGTTTTAATTCCATCTTGTCATTCTTGTACAACAATAAAGGAAGAAAAGAGCTTTTAAAAGCCAATTATATACCATCAAGTTTTCTCCTACAGATTAAACTGCTTATACCCATGTCATAACATTTATTATGTATTCGAATGAAAGATGCAATTCAATCTACTGTAGCTATACATATACGGGAGTTTGTTTTATAAGCACGTCAATGTTCATACATAATCCCAAATAG
The DNA here is from genome assembly GCA_948266635.1 of Cnidoscolus chayamansa. Lineage (NCBI taxonomy): Eukaryota > Viridiplantae > Streptophyta > Magnoliopsida > Malpighiales > Euphorbiaceae > Cnidoscolus > Cnidoscolus chayamansa. The sequence goes on along the minus strand of CAOGCB011487153.1, from coordinate 4,310 downwards.
AGCTGATACAGAAATTAATGCACCCACACAAAATAGTCTCAACTCAAGAAAACGAAGGCTGCTTTTTTTTAGTTTCTCAAGTGTTCTCATTATGTTAGTTTCGCGATCGTAGGCACTAGACAGAAAACTATTAAGCATGTACCGAGTTGCTATCAGATCAATGACAGTGATATACATCCTAAACTCCTCCTTTACATCACGAGAAGGCACACTGAGCTAGTGAACTAGATATGGTGCAGAGGAACTAGCTATATAGTTTGTGTTCGTGACCACTCTTGCACGCGAATGTCTCATCCAAGAATTGCCCCAGAAGATATATGATCTCTATATCAAGATATTGTTGCCCTAATACGACAAACTCAAACGATATATGTGTATTGATTGCAGTGGCTAGCTAGCCATAGATGCTCATGACCTTTTCTTATTATTTTCTTTTGTGTACATATATATGAAGTGTATTTGTACCAATCTTAATGCTCTTAACGTGAAAGTATAGGCAATAGGTATCACATCGATCTATCTTCTGTTATAATCACCTTTTCCCTTTCGGAGAAATTTTTTTTTTAATGAAACATGACTTCAGTGAAAGAGAATAAAACACATATACATGTATCTCATTCTAGGCAAAACGAATATAGCATCGTAATTAGGGCGCTAATTTCACTGCTTCAAGCTAAATAACCCTGTCATTATCATAGCAATCGGTTCATTAATGATGCTAAACCTAACGGTGGTTAAGCTCTTTATCTTCAAGTACTGTAGTGATTATGGTATCTCCTAATAATCAAGCTTCTATCAATTTCAGTTCTAGTTAATTTTCCAGATGATGATGATGATTCCATCATATCTCTTTCACCATAGACATATCTCGTTTATCTGACAATACATTAGTGATCCATCAGACACTTCAGATTGTTACTAGACAAAATATCAAAAGATTGCAGAATCCTGGGAAGGACCCACTAAGCCTCTCTCTGTTCTTATCAGAAGAGACGACTTAATGCCTATGGGTTATGAAGTTACATGATTAATTCAGCACCAACACCTTTATGAATATGGCTATTAATTATTTGATCTCTTGATGAGAGTTAAGTCAAACTCGAAACTAGACACACTAGTTGTTTGTGCATTATTTCTTGTCAATCACTAAACGCTTTTCTGCTGTGCGAGGGATTTAATTCAAGATAAGATGAGCAGTGTTACGCCAAAACCTTTAGTCTTTACCAGCAGAACAAGCTAAACGCGCAGCTACAGTGCGTGGGGGCTCTCATTCGTCGGCAATGCCCCGTGTTGTATATTCTCCAGTTGTAAGGAGGTACTTATGATATGAGCTAGTCTTGACGTATATATATGTATGAACAAAACCCCGAAATTATGTGATTTGTGTCGATACATTAGTACAAGAAGTTCAATATCTAGGGTCTTTGTCTTGTCCCCCTGCCTTTCGAATAATGGGTTAACTTTCTTCTCCTCCATCCTTATGAGAATTAAATTCTATCAAGGAAGTGTCTTTTGTACGTGGATGAGCATATGCCGCATGCAAAAAGTTTTCTAACAGGATATAGAAATTGTACGTTCTTGATAATAGATATTAATTAGTAATACTGTTATCATATTAAGCAAGAATTAATCACTCTAAGATCCCTATAAATAAAGAACGAACGTTCTTTTACATCACACAAGAGAGTGGTCCTTCACTGACATTTATGGCAGAGAGCTCAGCTCCATCCCAACAGTCTTATCACAAGCCAGCAACCTCAGCCCCAAAACTATTCGGTTTCCCATTAACTGAGCACTATGAAATCCTAGCCAAAACAGAAAACTGTGTAGAAAGCAGGAAATTCGAATGCCATTTTTGCCGGCGAGCTTTTGCCAACTCACAAGCGCTAGGAGGCCATCAAAATGCGCACAAGAGAGAAAGGCAAAGAGCTAGGCGTGCCCAGTACCATTGTGATCGGCGGTTGCTGACAGCTGCTCCAGCTCCGAGCTCATACGTAGTGAAAGCACCATCAGGATCTTCCATCTCTACTGGAGAATTTACTAGAATGGACATTGGTGCTAAATTTAGACCACAAGCAGCACCAAGTTATTGTCCGTCGTCGACAAGGCAAGGCCTGCCGCTTCCGTTGTACCCTTCACATCATCAGTTTCCCACCCGAATTTATGTTGCGCAACCGTTGCGTCTCGGAGCTGCAGTGCCATCATTTGTTGAGTTTCCTGGTAAATTGCTGTCTGATGAGGATGTAGGGGTTGATCTCTGTCTCAAACTCACTCCAGTCTAGTCATATATAGTTGGAATCCTTTAATGCTTTTCAGTGAGTTTGAATTTGATCTGCAATGCTATGATGAATTTGCTATATTTTACTTTGACATCCATTAACATTCAGTAGCTGGTTTTATGATGTAGCTTTCGTAAAGCATATAGTCAATACGAATTTAAATTATAATTAAAATTAATAAATTTTCAGAAAAGTTAGGGCATAGATGTGCTCCACTGCCGTTCTAGGCCATCCTTTATTTGCCTCTTTGCCTTTGCCTAGTTCATACATACAAAGGTCTAATTTATTCTCTTCCCTGAATGCCCTCCCGCCGTTCCAAAATGGCAACCGAAGTTGCATTTGCTTCTCCATCCACTCTTGATTCTTCAGATGGAGTCATCGCCTTCTCCATAAGAAAGGGATTTCCAATTTGAATAAGAGACCCAGCCCAGTAAAGTATGTAGTTTCATTTCCCCTTAATAAACACATCACCGGCAGGCATTTCACTGCTTCATCCATTAATAAACACAAGATTAGAGAAAATGCAACATAAAAAAAAAGACCAAATTAAGTACTTTTAATTAAAACCCTAAAGAATTAATTAATTGAGGATGAACCAATAAATAGAAACAATTTTTTTTTTTTTATAATGAATCCTGCACCCATCTAACGTCCCCGGCCTCCATGCACGCATATGCAAATGCAATACCCCATTTTTCCTCTAAGCCTCGTGTTGAAGCCTTATTTGTTGATAAAAGTAGGCGATGAACTGCTCAGCCTTCACGTCTATCATCTCATCCCCATCCCTATGATCCTCATTGTCTTCATAATCTCCACCCACGCTCTTCTCAAACTCCACCAGATTCATTTCCGATACATATTCTCTCATTCTGCACGGAGATAATTGGGGCTTATCAACTTCCAGATGTTCAGCCATCGATATCAGTGATGAAGGCGGTGGTGGAGCATCCTTGAGTCGCGGTGGAGACCGGTGACTTTGTAGGTGCAATGGCCGCATGGAACCCACAAACTTTTTCAACTTGGAGCTCGGATTGAGAAGAGCACTTTTTGGTTTGCTGGATTTGCTCAGTTTTAGTAGAAACAACATGAGTCCAATAAGGCGCATCGGTACACGCTTTTTCTTCTTTGCTAGGCCATCACGGTCCAAGGGACAAGAGTCATTCACTTTGGTTGAGAAGGCAATGCTGGACGAAGTGTGGTCCATTGAAGGAAAGAGGACGGTCCCCTTTTGGTGGTTTAGGCAAAGGGGGTTGGAAAGGTTGGGTCTTGCTTTGCAGGAGAGATTAAGAGATAGAGAGAAGTGGATGAGGACCATGTGAATTAATTACTATTTAACATAAATTATAACGGAAACGGCTATTAATGTAAATATAAATATATAGCAAGAGCATATTTATGTGAAGTTATAACAAGAAATTGGTGCAAATAAGCTTGGAAGACATTGAAATTGGGCTTGAAGCCATGCTTCTGATAGTTGAAGAAGCTATATACGGTGCTACGTACCGTTCTATAATTTCTAACTTTCTGACACCACCCAACAAGCGAAACAGCCTTTTTTTTTCTTTGCAACTATAAAGTAACGAATACAACAAAACAAACCAACATAGAATTTTTGTTTTCACACCCAAAAAAACACGTCTTGTGAAACCACTGTAACCTAATATCTAATAGCCAAAGTCTTGTATACACAGAATAATGACTATAATTAGATCTCATGAGATGCATCGTGGTTCAACACTAAAAAACGTTGGAGAAGTCGTCACCGTATAAAATGTAGATGCTATTCCTTCCTTTCAGCAATTTCTTTACGTTTTTCAGTGATATGTATCATTATGTGCTCTGAAAATAATCATAAAAATAGAATGTCCGACAAATATTAATGTTAAAAGAAGGGAGAGAGAGCTGGCAATGGCATGGAGCTGGTGATAGCTTGTGGGGGGGTTTGTTTGCTTGTACAAATAAGGTTGAGCTTGAAAATGAATGTGGGTGTCAGATGTTGAGAAACAAGCACGCCCTTTCCCATCCCCACCT
>CAOGCB011485439.1:0-26107 GCA_948266635.1 Cnidoscolus chayamansa | reverse complement strand
GAAACTTGAAGATGTGAAATTCGTTTAGTTGGTATAAGCATTATCAAACAGTGATTTGCCTTTCCAGGTGATGGGAAGCAAGACGAAGATATTCATTGTCTTGGAGTTTGTCACTGGGGGAGAGCTTTTTGACAAAATTGTGAGTTGGTGTACACTTAAAACTTTCTTTTTTCCTGCCTTTCATCTTTAATTGGCTTGGTAATTGGTAATAGACTAAACCATTTGGCATAATTAAAATTACTTGAAAATCTGTGGTTTTATCTTGAAGGCGGGTGCTCATTTTCTATTAACTATTAAATACTGTCCAAATTGATTACAATAATGCTGTCCTCTGTAATAGGAACAAAGGTTGGAATTGGTTGTATGTTTGTTTTCCCTTGCAATTCTCAAACTACTTGTTGAGCTTGTCTTTGCGTGACCATGTGTTTGTTATGAAGGTAAACCATGGACGAATGAAAGAAGATGAAGCTCGGAGGTATTTCCAGCAGCTTATTAATGCAGTTGATTACTGCCATAGTAGGGGTGTCTACCACAGAGACCTGAAGGTACTCTTTTAACTTTCATCTACCTGTAAACCCTTAGATGATATATTTTACTCTTTTTTGACAGATGCCTGATAAGTCTGTTGTGTTTACCATAAATGTTCATTGTTTTGCCTTGTCCACAGCCAGAAAATCTGCTGTTGGATGCTTATGGGAATCTCAAAGTTTCTGATTTTGGACTGAGTGCATTGTCCCAACAAGTCAGGGTAATTATTGTAAAATTTTCATTTCTTAGCTTAATTCATTGTTGACATGACTTTTCCACCCAAATCCCACTACAAATCAGATCAATTTCATTACTGGAATGGGCTTGATAAGTAGGTTTCCTTGTCATGAAGCTTTGTACTTGATTGGCTTTACATGATTTATTGCTTACTCTTAAAGTTTATTTGGCAGGATGATGGCCTACTTCATACTACTTGTGGAACTCCAAATTATGTTGCTCCTGAGGTTTGTATCTGTTATTATGCCAACATTCTTCTGCCATTTGCCCTTCTATAATGTACTCTATTGATGTTCAGGTTCTTAATGATAGAGGTTATGATGGGGCAACTGCAGACATGTGGTCTTGTGGAGTGATACTCTTTGTACTGCTTGCGGGGTACTTGCCTTTTGATGATTCTAATCTTATGAACCTGTATAAAAAAGTGAGCATTTTGCAGATTTTCATGGAATTATTCTTTAGTGTTCTCTGGCTTCTGGTATTCACTTTTCCTTCCTCATATGCAGATTTCAGCAGCTGAATTCACTTGTCCCCCTTGGCTTTCTTTTGATGCCATGAAACTAATCACTAGAATTTTGGATCCAAATCCTATGACTGTAAGTAACTGTATTTGAGTAACTTCTTTTACTTTTTTTACTACATTAAATAACTTGGGGTTGGTAACATGATTTTCAAAATTACTGTATTGACTCTATGTAAATGTTATTGAAATTGAATGGAACTGAAACCCATACTTGTGTGTGAGGCCACATTGCTGGAAATGGTGACATGTATCCGGGAATAATGTAGTTTATATCCATTAGTAGTGGCAAATGAGGAATACATCCTCTTTTGCTCTGCAAGGTTAGAATTCAATGTGTCAATCATATTTCTATTGGACAGAGGGCGTGCTTAGTCAGTAATGATCCTGGCTGTTCCCATTTAAAATTCTTTTTCAGTCTAGCTGTGCGACATAGAATTTTCAAAATTGAATATATAGAAGCAAGTGCTATGAAGCTGATGCTAGAAGTTTGAGCTTTCAATGCTTTTATTTGCCGCCAGACATACTGAAATTGCTATTGGTTGCAGTTTTATATTGTTTTATAAATTTATTATAGTGATTCGTCCTTTTTTTTCACTTGATTTGCCTCTGATTTACAATTTAATTTAATGGCAGCGCATCACTATACCTGAAATCTTGGAAGACGAATGGTTTAAGAAAGACTATAAGCCCCCTGTATTTGAGGAGAAAGAAGACACCAACTTGGATGATGTTGAAGCTGTTTTTAAGGACTCAGAAGTAAGTGGTATTATTATAGAAAAGTTATATACCATATGTAGAACTTGTTGCATTACTTTGCAATTCTGGATAGTGTTTTTGAAGTGTACTTCATTGGCATTGTTACAGGAACATCATGTCACAGAGAAAAAGGAAGAAAAGCCAACAGCTATGAATGCATTTGAGTTAATTTCCATGTCGAAAGGACTAAATCTCGGGAATTTATTTGATACAGAACAGGTTTGCACATTAGATGGCTTTCTCTATGTAATACTTTTAAGCTGTGTTTTCAAAATGGATTGGTTCTCTCCATTTGTGTGCATGTGCAAGCACTTGTGCATTTATCAAAGGGAAGAATGGCAATGCAGCAAACATCCTCTTCCTGCTTTTGAGGAAATAATGGTAGTGTTCTGTTTATAGGCGGGTAATATCCAGTAGTCAGGATGAGCAAGACATTTCCTTTATTCTGTTGTAGTTTGAGCATTTCATTGATAGGTCAAAGAAACAGTTAAACCTTAGTTCTAAAGTAGTTGCGGTCCACTGGATGGATCCTTTTTCAGTATTTGGTTCTGCTTGAAACCAATTCCCCACCAATATCCAAAAATTTAAATATTTTGATGCAATCTTTTCACTCCTTCCACCACTAATTCGTTACATTTTCATGCCGAGGCATTTGATGATTTATGCTGTACCTGACCAAATCATTTTAATTGACTCCCTCATTTTATCCTCGCAGGCACTTTCTGGCAGATGATGTACTTAATCTTATCTACTATCCCATCACCATAAATCCACCTTAACATCCACATTTTTGCCACAATTATCTTGTGACTATGTTGTAACCTAGATGGCAACATTCAATCCCATACGACATTGTTGGCTTGACTACAATTCTTTAAATTTATTTTTCACTGTCTAGGATTTCATAGATAGGTCAAGTCACCAAATTCAACTGGTAATGCATGCATGCACTTGCCAAGGGATGTTTGAAACAATCCAGGATCTCTCATTGCTACTAGACTATATGTCCCCATGTTAACTCATTGAGGGCAAAATGGCAGACAATTATCTAACATTTTTCAAGGTGCTTTAATGACCAGAACTTGTTTTTAATTCTTGGGAGAAAGATTAAGTGGTCCACGCTACCTCTGAATTTTGAACTATAAGATTGAGAATTTGTGTCATTGTCTTTATGAAATATGAACTGATCTCATAGTGCTGTTGGCTTCATAAGGAGATGTACATAGTTTGGGTGAAATTAGCTTTCTTAGGTGGCAGAATATATAATTATTAAACATCTGAAACTTGAATCTTGTGTTGTTCTTTGTTCATGTTTTGTGACTACTGGGTTGGCTACAGGCATTCAAGAGGGAAACGAGGTTCACATCTAAATGCCCTGCTAATGAGATAATCCATAAGATTGAAGAAGCTGCAAAGCCTCTTGGTTTTGATGTTCACAAGAAAAACTACAAGGTGGGCAAAATGTGAAGAGTATTTTTATTTTTTGGCTGAACAACTAGTATCTGAGGTGATGTATATCATTGTCTTTCTCAGTTGAGACTTGAAAATATGAAAGCTGGGAGAAAGGGAAACCTTAATGTCGCCACTGAGGTCAGCACTAATGGAACTTCTTTTTATGGTACAGTCAGTATTCATTTTGCATCACTTACTCTTTTGTTACTTTTCTATCAGATTTTCCAAGTGGCGCCTTCTCTACATATGGTTGAAGTGCGAAAAGCAAAAGGAGACACTTTGGAATTCCATAAGGTATCATTTCTCTTATTGTTTAATTTCTTTTGAAAGGAGATGAAACTGTGGTTTGATGTGATTTTATTTTATTATTTTTTGATTTTCTGTTGCAGTTTATTCATTGGTAATTTCTATTAGAGCTTCTGAATAGTGTGTGTTCCATTGGTTTAGAAAAATAAAATGATCTTAAGAATGCCATTAGTTGATTCCTCTTATGAATTGGAATTTTGCCTACCACTCAAGACCTTTTAATGTTCGACCTGATAAGATTGCATTGTCATTGTGAAGGAGAATTTTGAATTGGAATTACAGGGTTTGATTTGATGATGTTATAGGGGGAGAAAGTTTGGCTTGTCTAAATAGGGTTGATAAGTGTGGAAGAAAGAAACAATAGCTATAAGACCATGTGAAAAAAACAGATGGGAGTGGGCATCATGCAGATAGTCAAAAGAAGTGCAACTTAGAGGGAGGGAGAACAATGGGAGTGCATTTTCAAACTGAAAAAGTTGAACCAAAATTAATTCTGTTAGCAAAATTACAAGAAAATACCAGACACATATATATCCAGAAATTAAAGTCTAGATATATGGTTACTTCCCTAACACTATTTGGGATTAAACCTATTATACACTTGAACTTATAAAATCATAACAACTAAATACAAGTTAGAAATGTCTTGTAAAAAAAAATCAGAGATGATCCCACTTTTGGCCGATTGTATTTAAGTTTTGCTGCCCATGCTCTACATTTTTATAAAATTGCCAAGTTACTCTCAATAAGACCATAATAATAGTGTCATTTCATGAAAATTTAAAGTATATTCAACAAAACTTAGAACAGCTCAGCAAAATCTAGGTTATGGCCAACAATTAGTGACATCAAGTCTAACTTGTTTTAATAACACATGGATAATTAATTTATATTTATTGTTTTGTCTGGTATACAATATGTCTTGATTTTAATCAAGGTGTTTATTAGGGGTTAATATCAAATAGAATAGGGTATAAGTATGTAGTCGGCCAAAATTAAATGCTGCTTACGAGATCACTCATTTCAAGATCAAATACATCATCAACCAAACATGAACAATAAGTAGCCACCCGTTTTTAAATTCTCTAGAGAGGATTCTTTTGTCTCGGAAGCTTTCAAATTTTACTTTTGTCATGTTATCCACCAAATGGCCAAAGGATGGCACCCTATCAATTTCTTCCTTGGGCAATAAACTGATCCTCTCACCGCCATACTTGAAAAGGAGAAGGGTTTGGGTTAGGGATTGGACAAAAGTGTCATGGAGTTATCATGCATGTCCTAGTGGCATGTTTTTTGCATGGGCCTTTGTCTGGTCAAACACATAAAAACGAAGTGAGCTGATTGGAATTAAGCAATTTTCTGAAAGCTTGACCTCTTGAAACACTTACAATTATGAATCCAATGTTTTGGTCTTGCTTATCAGGTAATCCTTTTGGTTATATTGTACTGAATCTGTTGTTTGAGTTGGTTATCTTTTTGTTTACATGATATTTTTCTCTGCAGTTCTATAAGAATCTTTCAACTTGCCTTGATGATGTTGTTTGGAAAACTGAGGACGACATGCAAGAAATGAAGTAAAAATAGGGCCTGTCTTGAAGGGTGATGATCACCATCTTTTGTTTGTGTTACCTTGCCATACTTGTTCTATATCTTCATTCTTTATCACTATCTTTTCCTGGGACCATTTTCATCTCTGTAGAATTTGAGAGACAAGTCTAAACCAATTGTTTTCCTTGCTATTATTGTTGGAAAGCATTGGAAAATTCTCATAGGGTTGTTTGGTTCTCTCTTTAAGTGGAAGATGTCAATAACGAGAGACTTGGCAAATTGAAGTGTTTATATATGATTCCTTTTTGGAATATGTACTGCTACGTTTCTCAAATTATTGCCATCATCTTTTTCTTTTGTTGGTTTTTCTTGTTGGTTTTTCTCCAGCGTTTTTTTTGCTTCCTATCATGACTGGTGGAAGGAAAGATTCAAACTTAAAAGTTGTGATTTTGAATCGATTAATGTCCAAATTTTTATGTGAAGCTGTTAATGCATATTCAAATGAATTTCGGGTTTTAGTTAATCTTGAGTAAAATTGTAAGGTTGCGGCATGCAATTCCTCCTAGTCTTGCTCTTGGACTATTCTTGAATCACTCCCCATCAACCTCTCTCTCTCTCTCTCTCTTTATATTATTATTATTTTTTTAATATTTTAATCAGCACCTCTTTTAATATGAATCATAGGAAATGAAAGCTCTATAATTTATGCTGTTTATTTAGGACAGCACTGGAAGCGAAACACATAAGATAATTATGACAAAAATGTTCGGGCCAGTTGGAATGAAAGGAGCTAATAAAGGTAGGACACAAGTACACAACCCTACTTAGGCGAGTATATAATGAGCTCAAGTATCAAACTCTACCACCTTAAGGAGCTTCTATCACTAGCTGAAGCCTAAATGTCAATCATATATAAAAAGATCGATATTGAGATTGGCTAAATTTTTTTTCGTTTGCCGCCTACCTACTGTAACCTTCCTCCTTAATCCGAATTTGGGACCGATTACGCTACTCGCATAGGCAGAATTATTAAGAGTAAATCAAACAAGAAATTAAGGGTGAACTCAACCTTCAGTTTAGTCCACCAATCCTTTGTAATAAGAACATAGAATGATGGTTCTTCCAAATAAATATAAAAGCTACCTGACTACCGGGCATGAAAAGCATCTTTTCAAAATCTCAAGTGACATTTTTTGAAATGTCAACTCTGTATCATCAAAATACATAATTTAGCACCTGATGACGGCTTAAAAAACATGCATTTGGTTAAATTACCTCCAGCGTACAGCTATCAAATAGTACAGCAGATGCACAAACAAAATATGAAGAAACCAGGACGCTACAACATTCAACCGAAGAAACAAGAGAACAGTAATTGATGCCACAATATTGTCATACTGAATATGACAAAGAATGAAAATCAAAGAGGAACAAGATTGAAAACAAATTTCATGACATTAGCCTGAATTAGCAACCAGCCAAGCCCACTGGTGAAAATTGAAAAGATCCTAAAATAGCACCATAGCAGACTTAAAAATGAGTAGGAGTGGGCTAAAGCTAGGCACAAAGCAAACTTTGTACTACCAAAAGTGTCGACAACAACAAAATTGCCAATAACCTGTTAACAGTTTGTCAGCAAAACAACCAGAACTGGAATCAAGAGTACAACCTTCTACCTATTTCAATTCAGACAAACTTGATGCAATTCAAATATATTTTCAAGCACTTCCAGCTGGAGTTTTGACAAACATATTGCATAAAATAGCCAATAGCACTATTTTCCATATTCATAGAAACATTTGGGCTTAGATGCAGACTGGCAGCAACAGATGGTACAGGCATAAAAGCCTTAAAATCCAATAATGTGAAAATTACCAATTTATCCAATAACGTAAAAACTTTACCAATTTAACAACATTGGAATGATCATATGATACAGTATCAAGAATGATTACTTCAATCTGATAGCACTTGGGATTCTTGATACTGAATAATACACTTTCACTGGAAGTGCATGCATTCAGCTGTGTGCGATTGAGCAATAGCCTTAAATCTCCATGACACAAAACAAATTACTACGACAACTTGACAAAGTACTTTGTTCCCAAGAAACAGAAGAACAAAGAAAGGCTCAGAAAAATAAAATAATCACGAAGGCTCAGACAAATAAACAATCAATGTAGTTACTGATATGAAAATAGAAGAAACATCATCATTATAATAACCATATGGAAACTACATATTAATCATCTAAATCAATGTACGTACACACAATAAAAAACAAATTTTTTACACATTTAGAGTCTTATTTGGTCAGGCTTTGTCTTCCTCAGATACAGTAAGGTTAAGAACAAGAAATCTGCATCTTTGAATGAGCAGAAATTATCAGTCACTGATAAATAATTTATCTAGCTCTTGCATTTCTGTGCTTTGGACCACTTCTTTTGATCATATTGTTGCTCTAAAACATGAATATTCTACATCGATTTTAATAATTTATTCAGTGCCATTGTGAACAGTGACAGCACTAAATTATACATTACTCTTATTTTACAAATGAATAATAAATCCTGCAGAAAAGAATGAGATATTCCATGGAATCAATCAACTTCAGGCTCCACTTTTTTTCCTAGCAAAATTTTGTGGAACTCTGAACATTTTTAACATGCTTTACTGTTACCATTACAGGAGTTGGTTGGAACGATGAGTTAGATCAAACCCTTTCCTAAACATCTCATCTACCCATTTCTTAGCCTCATCTGTCCTTCCATGCTTAAAAAGGCCATGTACTAAGGTATCATAAGTCCACCGATTAGGTTCATGACCTTTCTGGCATAGTCTATCAAACAACTCCAAAGCATCATCAATTTTACTCATGCTTAGCCACCTCAACAAGATATTGTATGTGTAGAGGTCAAGTGGGAAGCATTGCACAATTACTTCTTCCAAGCTGTCAATTTGTTGGGTCAGTCGAACACGACCAGAAAACACACCAATGAGTTGGCCAAGGGCATAAATATTGGAAGAAGTCTCATTCTGCGCCTCCCTCACTCGAATCCATGCATCATAGAGCTCTTCACTTCCCAAGGAATGAAACAGGAGTACGTTACCCATGAAGGACGTAACATGGCGCCCAGCTTTCTCCAAGTCAATAACAACATTTACAGCCATTTGATATTGTTTATTTGAGCACAACAACTTTATAAGCTCCTCATAGCATTCAATACTAGGAACCACCCCATTGCTCCGCATTTCCCTCAAAAAGGCCAATGCATGATCCATTCTGCCAACTTTACAAAGACCAACAACCATGGTGTTGTAAAGCTTTCTGCCAACCTTTCTTCTGTGACGCAAATCATCGAAGAAATTTAGAGCATCATATATTCTCTCACTCTTTACATAACTTTGTAACATAAGAATGTCAGAACCCAGATTAGGTTCAATTCCACTTCTCTGCATCATATCAAATACTTCTCTGGCTAGTTCAGGCTTCTTTGCATGTCCAGCTCCATCAATGAAGAAGTTATAAATGTGACGGTTAGGTTCATGACAATAGAGTTGCATCTCCAACAATTTGAAGAATTGAGTTTCTGGGTTTTGCATATTACACAAACTGCAGATTACAGCTCTGAACAAAGTCCGAGTACCCATATGACCTTTATCTTGCATTTCAATGAGAAGACCAGCGGCAATATCCCCCTTGTTTAATTTGCTAAAACCACAAATCAAGTTTGAGTAAGTAGTCTTTGTAGCAACTCTATTCAATCTATTAAGTTCGCCTTGCATCAAGTAACCATCTTCTAGCCTCCTAGCTCTGCATAGAGCTGATATAAGCTTATTGTACAGGGAATCACTTGGCACGAAACTCCGCTCTAGAGCAACTGAAACAAGCTCTTTCATTAGATCAAGCTTCCCTTCTCTACATAATGCATCTGCAAGTATAAAAAACGTTCTTCTACCAGGTAAGTAACCTTGCTCAGTAAAATTCGTTAACACAGTATACGCCTCATCAACCTTCCCCTCTCCGCATAGAGAATTTATGAGATAATTACAAGCCATGCTACTAGGTGAGAGCCCAAACTCTGATCTGCAGTTGAACAATTCAAGTGCAAAATCCACCATTCCAGCTTTGCAAAAGAAACATAGTGCAGCATTAAACGTGACTTTATCAGCAGAAATCCCAATCTCCATCATCTCCATCAGCAAATCACACGCTTCTGCAAGACGGTTCTCTTTTAAGACCCTGCAAAGCAAAGCATTATACCGGCAAACCCCAGGTATATAGCATTCTAATGATTTCTTACGCTGCAAGAACTCCAAAGCCGCATCAAGCTTACCAGCTTGAACAAGATTCCTAAGCCACACGCTATATGCAGGCTCCATGGACACCAACTCCAATTCCCTAATCTCCTCAATCAACTGTCCTGCCTTGTCAAATTGACCATTTTGACAAAGCGCATCTACGATAACCCCCACCGCATCCCCATGGCGATACCCATCGTCCTGTACGATCACCCGACGCAAATATGACTCGGCCTCATCCAACAGTTTCTGCTTGCACAGACTCTTGAGTACTATACAATGCGTTACATGGCTCTCGAAGCCCCTCAAAGAAATCTGCTTGGCAATACAGTCAGCTGCATCAAAATAATTCTCCTTGACCAAAGAATTGAGAAGGACATGGTAAGCGAAGCCATCCAAGTCAAGACCTTGAAATCGCATTTTACTGAATACTTGGAGTGCAACTTGCGGCTTCCCAGCCACAGAGTACCCAATAACCAAAGTACCGTAAAATCCATAACCAAACTTATTATGAACAAACCTGGAAGCCATATAATTATCAAGGAAATCAAGCATGAGAGGCATAAGCTTGCCCTTAGAGAGGATCTTGAAAATGGCATGGAAGGTAGCGCGAGTGTGATGGAACCCATGTTGACGACCAGCCCAATCGAAGAACTTAAGGCAAGAAAGGACATCACTCTTGGCATTGCCGTGATAAAGCACCTCAAGTACCAATGACTCAGTAAGGCGGATGCCCAACTGAGAGAGGAGAAGCTCATCCACCTCATCTTGGGCGGTCAAAATCTCGAAAACCCGATCCAAGTAACAAGGGTTTTTGCGCTGAAACCACTCCTTAAAGGATTGGACAACGTCCTTGTGACTGAAGCTGAGATGTGGAATTGGAATAGCATGGGCAGTGGAATAGGAATAGCAAAAAGAGTAGAGGAATTGTTGGTGGGTAGGGATATTCAGATTCAGACGAGCCAAAAGAGTAGCAGCAGCAGCAGCAGCAGAAGAAGAAGATATAGAGAAGATTGTGGTGTTGTGGAAGAGAAGTTGTGAGGCGAGTAAAGCCTTCCTTGATTTGGTCGGTAGCATCGGGTGGTCTTTATGTTATATTATTTTGAACGGGGTCTGAGGACCTTTGTGCGGCTATTTCCTCCTTGTTCTTGAAAGGCCACCCCTCTCCTTGCGGCGGCTGCCTCCTCCCCAACCATTACATTTTTACCTCTCTTCTTGCCCTTTATATTTATTTATTTTATTTATTTTTACCTTTATTTCATCTACTGATGCGAACCGGAACCCTCTCAAAGTACTCCGCTTCATGTTTAAAAACTGCATCCTTCTAAGAAAAGCACTTTTAAATAAAAAATAAATAAATAAATAAAATTATTTGAATATATATTACATTTTTAGAAAAATTAAAACTTATTTTTTAAATTATAAAAGATAATAATTTAGAGGTTAACGAATGAAATGATAAATTCATAAACTATATTATAATTAATTAAAAAAAGTATTATCTTATCAAGCCTTTCCTACATAAATTATATTTTCATAAGAGAAATTTAGAAGAAAAAAAATATGTTTTTCAAAGAAATGATAAAAGACTCTTTGAGATTTTTTTTTTATTTTCCTAATCATCCCCAGTCAAACAGTCTTTGATTAAAATTAAATGAATTCTAAAAAAATTTAATTTTTTAATGAGAATATACTAAACCCATTTGTAAATCATAAAGTCCCTTATTCCATTTGGCTTATGTGTTTCCCTAGGAAAATAACGATGATCAAGAGAATGCAGCAACTATATTACTTGTATATATGAAGCACCTTGGAATATGATACTCCAGAAAGGAAGAGAATGAAGCACATCACTAAATCAACTTCCAAACTCTCTTTTTCAAAACTTTATCAACTTGATCTAAAGTCAAGTGTGAAATTCCATGAGAATGCAAGTAATTTGTTCGATTTTCACTTCTGGATGCAACTAACTGCAAATGGTTTGCCTCTTCTCTACCCATTTTTAACAGCTTAAGGCTCTCTTTAATACAAGGGAAAAACACATCAGGCCGAACACAGAATGCTTGAAACACTAGAAATAGTGCCTGCATATCAGCTTCGAATTGATAAATCTCCCCACCAGAAAATTGGATATCACTAAAAGAAACGCTGCTTGAAATGAACTGGTCAAGCCCGTCAGCAACACTTCTCCACAAATCAAAGAAGTCTTTTGGATTAAGACTCCACTGAAGAATGTTTAGCTGAATTTTAATATCATCCAGTGCTTGGACGATGTCCATGGATACTGCTAAATCCATGGCCGCTGGAACTCTATTTGAAGTAAAATTTTCTTGCCCTTGTTCAAAATATCTTTTGCTTTGCAGATATTCACAAGAAAGAGCTTCAAAACGACGAAGCAGAAAACAAACTATCTCCAGGAGCCAGTTGGTCTCAAGCTCCAACAGACTTTTAATTTCTTCCCCAAAGAAGCTACTGTTGTCAGCAAGATCACCATTTCCATCAACGTCTGGATCCCTTTCAGCAATTCTCATCTCTAAGAAGTTAACATCATCACTCCATTCTTGCAGCTTGGATTCAACATATCTGGCAGCATTTATTGATCCACATATTTTAATCAAGGCATCATTTGGATAATCAAGAGGGAACTCGGTGTTCTTGCAACGAAAAGCCAATACATTAAGAAAATGCCAGAGGAATTTTCCTGCAGTTGATTTGATAAATCGAATACGCGGTAAAACAGAAGGCAAAGTTCTGCAACGTTCAATCATTTCCCAGGTGATTTTAAGGACAGAATCTGCTACTAAGGGAGCTTTGTAGTCCTCTCTAGTGGCAAGCAAAAATTGTTCAGATTCCCCACTGATTTGAACGTCAGCCCTACGTTTCTTACCAGTTGACCAAGCTCTCTCATCTTTTAGCTCAAGCTTTATTTTCTTCCAGGCATCCTTGAGCTCTATTTTTGCCCAAATCTTGAGCCAATCGGGCCTATCACAAAATATCACTAATACTGATAGACCACTTAAGTCATTCCTTTCAGATTCCTCCAAGAAGAAATGAATTTCTGAACTAACAAGTGACTGCATCCATTTATCAAAAGTGACAGCATGATCTATCAAATGAAGCCATGAGGATATAACTTCCAATTTCATGTGTCTCTCCTTGTACTTCTCAGCAAGATCAGAAACAACTTCTGCTAAAAACCCAGAGAACATCTGGACCATTGCAGAAACCCAAGCTTCTCTAGCACTGTACCTCACCAATCTTGCTTTGTCGATCAAAGGTTGCAAAACATTGTCCACTCCCACAATAAAGTCCCTTGTAATCTTATATACGAGCGCAAACATGAATTCTGGCTGCTCAGCCCATTTAGAGAAGTGGTATTCCACCCTCGATGAAATGGGAGAAACAAGTTCATCAATGGCCCAAAGCCTCATGCTGCACCCCTTCTGTTCAAAGATGTTACGCTGTCGATCTTCCCTTCGTGTCTGCAGATGCTGTAAAGCACAGAGACCTAAAAAACTTTGCGAATAATACTCTCTTTTGTCTCCTTCCATCAAAACAAGTGGATTAGGAAGGCAGGCAATTCCTCCACTATCAACTGTTGATGTCAAAAGTTTAGGTGGCCAGCCTAAAGAAGCAAGAAGAGCACGGTGATCAGCAAGAACTTGAGGCCGAACAACAGCTAAAATTTTGTCTACTCTGATATCAACAGACTCCAAAAGCTGGGGCCACTGAGGATGGAGTATCACAACATCAACCAATAAATCCTCAATTTCGTTCATCAGTTTTATGGCTCTATGTAGCCTCTCTTGCTTTGGTCCAAAATCCTGTATTTAAGCACATATTTACATTATGCATTTGACTTGCGTAACCTAATAGGCAAGCTGGAATTATGGGAAAAGGAGAAAAAATTCTTTACCTTCGAAATTAATGAAGTCATAAATTTTGCTGAAAACATATTCCCAGCGTGACAATCTCCAATACAGTAAACCGCATCCTCAAGATCTCCAATCAGAGCTTCCAACTGTAATGCAGTATCTGAAATAATTAACATGAGCTAAGATAGCCGTCTCCTAGGCCAAGATAGAAAAAAAAATGAAGTTACTTCTGATACAATATATAATATCAAATTGATAGGACCTAGGTTATAGAAGTTGTCAATGAATTCAGAGACATTATGCCCACGGAATAAAACACCATCGGGGTTGAGAGGATCATCCATCGTACACGGCCCTCCCATGATTTTCTTTTAACAAAAAAAATCCATGATTCAAACCCAGTCACAGGTGAGAAGAGTAACCCAGTAATTCTCTATTATTAATCATTATCAATAATTGGGCACAAAAACATGCATAATCATTATATCAAGTACAAAGATAAAAGAAAATTTTGAAACTAAAGCAGTTTAACAACAAATATGACTCTGATCAGGAGATCATAGAAAACTAAAACGTCTCTCATCTTTAACATGCTATAATTACTTACAATTTCATCAAAGAACAGGAATACAATAAATTAAGGGCAAGAAAATAGCTGAATCATCATATCAAGATCCGGAACGTCAGGAACCATCCAGGAATTTTGTTAAAATGATGATCACTCAAGCTTCCTTTCAACTTCATTTAATAATGTCGAGGAGAAACTATCAAGCGAAGCAAAATGGCTCAGGCAAGATTGTTTGATAACACAACAGTAAGTAAGGCAATAAAATCATATCTCCCAACCCACCAATTTGGTGCATGGCAAAATTTGAGGGTTTGGAAGCTTTGAAACCTCCAAAAGCCTTAATCTTCCTAAAAAACCTTTGCTCCATACAATTCGCCTATTTACCCATTACTTTAAAAATTCATCATTTTCCTCCAAAAGCTTCCTCCCAATTAGAAGAAGCTTGCTAAGATGAAATTAGTCAATATATATGGAGAAATTCTGAAATGTTTTCTTGGCATAAATTTTAGGGGAGCGCAATGCTCGGTTCAAACCAATTGACTGAACTGAACTAATTAATTTCAGTTAAATCAGTTTGATTACTTCGTTTTTCATTTCAGTTCGGTTTATTTAGGTTACATAACCAAACAACAGATTAAACCGATTAGAGGCCAACCATCCCAGCCCAACCTTTCCAATCCCAGCTCTATACTTCATTTAAGGCCAACCCAGCCCATTGCATCCCACCCAGCTAGGCAGCGCAAGACAAATTCATCTCCTCAAGTCTGAATTTAACCTAAGCCTAAATCTAAAAGAAGCACCACTGCATCCCACCCAGCCCGACACTGCTGCCGCCTGCTTGCGCGCTCTCCCTGCTGAGCCTTGCTTCCTTCCTTCCATGCGACACCGCCTCTTCCTGCCGTATCTACCAAAATTACTAGTTTGGTTTTCCGTTTTTTAGTTCAGTTCGGTTCCGAAGTGAACCGACCAAATGCTGTGCCCTAAATTTATTGGTGAGACCCATGTGAATATTCGTAAGAAAAAAGGCAATTGCACCGAGTTCACTAGATTGTTCCACAAATGCGTCGTAACTCCATTTACCAACCAAGAACATCTATTCAACGTTGAAAAACTATAAACAAAATAGAAATAAAGTATGACATTGAAACTCACCTACGTATTTGCGAATATTTTCAATTCGTTTCAGGCAATTGGCAAGTTTAGGTAGCTCCTCACCCAGAATCGTCTGAATTTTCCTTGAATAAATCCCATCTGTAGAGAAAAAAAAAACAAAAATCAATTTTATTAATTTGAAAACAGCTTTAATAATCCCAAACACCATAAAATTAAAAGGCTAACATTTGGAGGTGTGAAGACTGAGATTCTCCAACATGATATTAAGATTGGAAACCGATGATTTAGCTCCAAAAGAGCGAGAAATCCACGAAACTGTCCGTTTCGTTAGATTTCTCTGAAGGTTCAGAAAATTAGCTTCCAAATCGGCGAAACTTTTTGTCAAATCGGTTAAAAGAAGGGGAGCTCTGGTGTGAAGATCCTTATGGTTCCCAAAATGCTGATTCAGAAAATCTCTGTGGCTCGATGAGATGTCAGTTTGCCTGGGTAGAACTCCGAATAGCGGTAGAGGTAGTGATGGCGGCGGAGGTGACGGTGGAAGTGGTGATGGTGGTGGCAGTGGCGGTGGTTCCATCGGTTGAAACTCGCTTTGGATAGGGACAGTACGAGGATGCGAGTACTAAAATCAAAATGAAATGTTCGGTTTAATTACAAAATTGAAATAACCGGTTGAACCGATTTTTTTTTATTTAAATAATTGTTCACGATATTTTAGATTTTATAATTTGAAATACATATTTACAATTTATAATAATTAGTTTTTAGTAATTTAAAAATAAATAAAAAATTATATGTATTTTAAAATTTAATTATTATGTATCACATTATTAAAAAAATTAATTATTACATGTTATATGTATATATATATATATTTATTTATAAAATTTTAAATTTATATATATTATTATTATTATTATTATTAAAAATTAAAATTTATGTATTTTATTATATGTTCAGTGAGTAATTTAAATAAAAAAGAAAATTAAATAGTAATTAATTATATAGTTTAATTAAATTTATATAAATTTAAATATAGATATTTGGTTTGGTTGTATTAGATGTGAATCGTTACCAGGTAAGGGCTACACTAAGTAATTTTCCCTCTAAAAACATCTCCTTTGTCTCATGCGTTGCTCTGAAATCCGATACTACCCTCTCCACAACATCTCATCTCACTGTCTATTGTATGGTTCATTTAGGTGATTGACCCGCCTATATTATGCACGGAGAAAGGGAACAGAGGACGCTTCATCGATCACCGTTGGATACTGTGTCGTCCCCATTTGTATCCCTTCGTCCCTGAGGTAAAATCTTTAACAATTATCCTATTTCTCTGTAGATGGAAGTTGATTATGACTCCTTTAATTGATTGTTCAGTTTGATATCCCAGATTTTTCAACGTCTTCCACAAAAATTTTCATTGTTCTTGATGTTTCTTGAGGACTCCAGTTGTTTTTCCTTCAATGATATAGTGATGTGCAGTTTTAAGCGTTAGACCCATGTCTTTGGGATTCCTTTCTGTATTTTCGTGTTCTCTATTTTACTGACAACAATCTAGCAACTTGTTAGTCGAAGTTTGGCATTCATATTTTGTTTACAGACTGCACGAACTAATTTATTGTACTTATGTGTCTTGGATTTTGTGGTGAACTGCTTTCGTAAAAGAAAAGCCTTCTCTTTTCCCCCCTTTTTTACGTTCTTTATATCTTCCTGAACTGTTAAGATTCTATTTCATTTCACTTTTCATTCTCATCTGTGTGTTCTTGGTGTGAAACGGAGTAGCTTATGGAATTTTGCACATTAGTGGAGCTAATTCCGAACCGGCAAAATGATTGTTGGCATGCGATGGTGAGGGCTGGAAGATTATTGGTGGAACAATTCTTGTACATGTTATCGCAGTTTTTGTAGCAAGACTTTTTGGTTCAAAATCACGTTGATTAGCATTTAACAAATATATAAAGAGAGAAAAATAAGAAAACTCTTTTTTCTTCTTAAAGTCAATCTAGGGGTTGTATAACTTGGGTTCAGACTCAATTCTGTTCATTAGTTGGGTTATGGATAGGAAATGTGGTTTGAAGCACTGAAATTGTCTGATTCTCCGTTATTAAGTATTTGGGAAGGGTTAGGCTTGGTTTAAGTTAAATAGGTGTAGGTCTGTGTGCATTGGTAATCTTTACATGAAGCTTTTATAGCTCAGCCAATAACCACAGATTTTCTTCCTTCAATTTACTCAGGTGCCTGTCTCAGCTTAGTTCTTGTCAAATATTCATAAATTTTGTTGTTAATAGCTAAAATTGTCCTCAATTTCTTCAACCTAGACTACCTTCACATCCTTCACTTTTCCCTTAAGCTGTATGCTTGCGATATAGCAATTTCAGGTGACTATAGGAGGGTGAAATGAAAAACCAAGTGTTCAAAAAACGAACTGTGTTAGGATCCACTTTAATGTTATAGCATTAGCATACAAGTATAATAAGTAGTATCCTTTTTTCTAGAATATAGAATTCTATTTGTACTAGACTAATGGCTTAGTGATTGAATACTTACATTGTTGTGTATACATTTGAAGGCTTAGACCTATGATTTTTTGGTTTTCTCACCTAATTTTTTGAAACAAAAGGGGACCTGATCCTCTTCTTATGCTTTCAGAATTCAGAGTTTGTATGCACTGATTGATTTATTTACATATTTGCAACATATCTGAGTTTTCTTGTGCCAATTTATAATAGAATGTTTCTAATGATTTATTCCTGTTATAAAGGTAAATTGTTCATCTACTCGTGGTTTCTCCAAGGCAGGGTGCCTGTACATTTTCTCAAATGGAAGATGACATGATAATAGACAAGAAGCGCAGAAAAACTGCTTCTTCCGATTTTCTCTTACAGTGGAGCCAGTGGCAACTTCTTGATTCCATTCTCCCTACAGGTGGTTTTGCTCACTCTTTTGGTCTTGAGGCAGCAGTTCAAGCACGCATAATCATGGATCATGAAGATTTTAGGAATCAGGTGACCCATATTTTGGAGAATACAGGAAGTTTGCTTCTTCCGTTTGTGTACTCTGCAACCATTTCTCCAAATTTGGATACCTGGCAAAGGCTTGATAGAATATTGGATGCAACTTTAACCAATGAAGTAAGTAGAAAGGCATCTATAGCTCAAGGATCAGCTCTAATGAGGGTGGCTGCAGCTGTGTTTACTGAAGTCCCTTGTCTTAAAATCATGAGAGATGCATGTATTGGTTCTGGAGCTGTTTCTTTTCACCATGCTCCCATCTTTGGCATGATATGTGGACTTCTTGGGATGGATAGTGAGACTTCTCAGAGAGCTTACATTTTTATCACAATGAGGGATGCAATTTCTGCTGCAACAAGGCTGAATTTGGTTGGACCCCTAGGTGCAGCGGTATTGCAGCATCAGCTGTGTCTTGTTGCTGAGAGTGTATTGAAAAAGTGGATGGACCATTCAGTTGATGAAGCGTGCCAAACAGCTCCTTTGCTTGAGACTCTACAGGGCTGCCACAACTATTTGTTTTCTAGATTGTTTTGTTCTTGATATCCAAGGTAAATGCATATAATCTTCATAAATGCGCATTTTTCTTATTTTCGATGTTCATATGTGGTTGGATGACCAAATGATGAAGAGAAAGTGGGCGTGAAATAAATACACTCTTTCTAGATTAGTTTATAAAGCAAATCATGGAGAAGTTTCTTAGGGTGGTTATTTTGTTATAGTCTGGAATGAATATAGGCAAGAGTAAAATATCATTGTTCCATGAACTGTATAAGAATAACTGATTTTCCTTTAGATATGTTGTTTGCATGAAATAAATTAGATTTTAGTCATCACTCGTCAGCGAAGTTTTTGTTTGACATTAGAAAGGTTAGCTACTATGTGAGGCTTCCCCATTGGTTGGCGTTGCATCAATGAAGCATTCTGGCACCACATCCCATGTCAATCTTCTAGGAAAAATGTGAATTTTTAATTGGAGCATCTGCTTGTGACAGTGGCCTTTATTAACGACTCATAACTCATAAGTGGACCTAAGCTCTCTATGAATTGTGTTATTTACCTACTGTGTTGAAGGGCTTGGCTAGAATTATAGATTTGTTTGTAATATATGATTTGATCAGATTAAACATAGACAGTGCATGGGGTTAGTTCATCAAACAAACTTCTATGGAGTATCAGCAAATCAACCTTTAACTCATATGAGACCCTCATCTGCCTCCATTAACCTAAGTCATATCAGCAATCAACTTGAAGGTGAAGGTTACATCTCTGCCAGAATCATGAGGGAAATTTCCAAACGGATGAGACTTCCTCATCCGTCAATTGATAAAAAAAGAAGCCTGCATATTCTCATGATACAATGAGCTGGAGATGTCAATTAGATGGAGAAATTGATATTCCAATCCACAGTTATAGGAGAGTGCATTATTTTGAAGGGGTAAAGAGTAGCTGCATCAGTTTGGGGTCCGGAACTCTGATCCAGAAATTATAAATACTACTTGAAAATCATATCGATAGGATGGCAAGGGTCGCATATCCAATTATCAACATATGATTATTAAATCATATTAATGGTGTTAACATGGTGGAGATCGACGCAAAGGAAAGAGGCTTACGTACTTGTCCATGTCTGCAGTTGGAGGTTGAGATGTAGTGGAGAGAAATCACTAGGCGCTGTGTTCTGATTTGACAATTTATGAAAGAATTTTGATGGATTTTGGATGCTTGCTTTAAAGTATGGAAGAGGGGCTGTTGCTGCTTCTTTTTTTTTTTCCTTCTATTTTTAATTGGTGGGTCATTTGCTGATATCTTATATCCATAAATATTGAAAGGATGTTTAGAAGCAGGAATCTGAAGTACCTAATCAGTTTTTTAATGAATTTACTTTTCCATCTATTTGATAAAGGGTTGTCTTTGGTATTTTTGTAATGTTGATATCCTTCATGATCTTCAGTGCTCCAGCTGTGATTTTATGAAGTTGATTTGGAGAGCTGTATGGAGAAAAGGAATAACATGATCTTTAGAGCGAGCCAGGGAATAACATGGTAATAACATCACTTTCATCCCAAGTCATTTTCTTCCATTATATGATTGGCCCTTAGGCAATCTAAAGAGCATGTTATCCCATAAGCTTGGAATCAAGAAAATTATTAGAACTCATTCCTTTTTTGTCAATTGTTATCTTTGGAGTAAGTGAAGCATTTGTAAGTTGCTGTTACTTTTCTAGCAAAGAGGAAGATGCTTTTGGAACTTTTGAGTTCAATTCAATTTCATTAGACATTCAGATTGCTATTAAAGTTGTAAAATTCAATGTAGAGAATCTTTATAACTGAAATTTAGCACCTTAATGCTTAGAAAGTCATGAAATGAATGTTAATGAGGTTCAAATAGTTTATAATTATACCCTTCCAACTATAAATTACATCACTAAATGAACTCCACCTGAAAGGGGAAATAAACTACTATACTTCCAACTTAATGAGGTTAACCTGCTTCCTCGGGCAATCTAATTTTCTAATCTAAAAGAAACGAAGCCAAACCGATGTTAGTCTACAACTCAACCTTAATGACGTGAAGTTTACCTTCTCCATACAAGCTATCCAAGCTAAAACTAACTAAACCAGTGGATGAATCGTACACAAAATCAACCACATTGGAGTCCACAATGCACTTCCTTGGTTTGGTTGAGGAATAAGCACCAAATTTGCCACACCCTCTAACCTCCATGTACACTTCCCCTATCGATTCACTGCTGCTATTCTCTACTCTTTCCTCACTCACGGCACCGTTTTCCCCCCTGTATCCTTCCTCAACCTCTGACAGTTGCACACCTCCTTTCACTCCATATTTAAGCGTCTTAATGGCTCCACCAGCATTGTACATGGCTATGAGCCCAAAGGGTGCAAAGCTGACTCCGGGTGCGAAAACCTTGATGGGCGTTAAAGTGAAGATGTCGTGCTCAAGAACTTTGAGGGACACCGGTAGTGACACATTATAAGGGAGAATGACAAGTTCACAGCTCCGATGGCCATAAATAGCAGTGTCACCGTTCCAGCTGGAATCAGTTGCTGCTTCAGTAATTAGATGGACATCGCTGCCCCTTATGGATCCTGTTATAGCGTCAGATGTGGTTTCGTGGAATGTATTCTTTCTTTCAACTCTGTTCCAGGCAGCCCCTTGGCAATTGTAGACTCCTAGTACCCCTGTGTATTTGTTCATGTTCCATATCTTCAACAAACTGCAATCAAAGAAGAATTCTCTGTCAATAAAATTTGCATAACCTTGAGGAAATAGAGGTAGAGGTTGTAAGTCTAATGTGCGATATCTTTACCTAACACCATCACGGGCGGGGTCAGAGAACAAACAGTCACGGGTAGGTCGGCCAGCCAAACGGGCTCGAAGAATTGAGCCATCAGGCAGGACCAGCTTCTTCAGTAGCTTGAAGTCGTGCTTCCCAGGCTCATCACTAGCCGTAAAAATGTTCATAAAATTTAGCAAAAGAATGTAAAGCATAGGAAGGGTGTTCACGTTATCTTTTTCCTTTCTTTTTTGGTATAAAGATGAAATACCTGACATAGACAGGGCCACCGCTGATGGCTCTAGCAGATGCGTGATATTCAGCAGCTGGATGGAGGGAGTGGAACATATCCCAATCAGGCAGCATAAATTCTCCTAGAAACACACTATTGTAAGCCACTGCTGCTATGTGGATGGTATGTGACACTGGATCCCGCGGGAAGAAATCATCTGATGCTCTTATCACTGCCGTCTGTTTCGAGCTGTTTCATGTATACAATATCACAACAAATAGAAGCTCAATCATTGAATTACTAGGAAGAAAGCAGATCAATCCTTCAATCATCTTAAGCAACTCAGCAGAAAGAGGAAACTCACCAATATAATGCATCAGTATTATGGCTCATGCAAGCAATGCACCCATTGTCGGGAAAGTTCTTAGCCACAGAGGGGTCAAGAGCCTGATGATACTGCCTAGTTAACTCTACCCTTCCTCCCAAACCAGCACCTAGCGTTTCCAATATGCACTGTACGTCCACCTTAACCCCATCTACACCCGCAGATGCTAAATAACTATGCAACTCATTATAAAATGTGTGGACCTTCTCAGGATTCACCAGGCCCAATCCCTGCACCGCCAATGCGTCATTCTTCCATGTTGGCTCATTCTCCACCACCCCTTTCGACACCATCGGATACTTCATCAGCGACTCGTATCTTTCCATCTCCTTCACTCCTGGACGGACACCACCCCAGTATCCTGTGATCGCGTGCCATACGTACACGTATTTCAATCCGTGCTTCTGTTTGGCTATGTTTACTATATTCTTTATCCCCACCATCGGATCATCTTTCTTTTGGAATTTCGAATTTTCTTTGATCCCGGTCAACCTAAGCAGCGGCTGCGGTTTGTTCTCTTTTTGATCGTTTGATTTGGTTTCCTCTTTGGGGTCACTACCAACTGATTGCCATCCGTCGTCAATGATCACGAATTTTGGAGGGGTTCCACCAGCGGCTAAACTCTCGAGCCCAGCCTCCACTCCTTCTTGAGTCACTTCCTGGTAAAAAGCGTCCCACGTGCACCACCCGAAATAATCGACGAGCCCAGGCAACTTTTTTTCGTGCCGTTGACGGAAAGTTTTCAAATGCAACTTAACCTCCCTTATCGCATCGGTAATCGTCCTAAACGGATCCGTACCGGCGTGAATGAATAGAGAATGTGTAAACGACGACGCCTTGGTGTCCTCATCGCCACTCTCTAAACAAAGCTCGAGCTCATCGTTGGTGTTCCCCTGTAAACAAGCTCTGAAAGATCCATCAGTCAAAGGAAGAAACACGGTGTAAATAATCTGGTTGTCTTCGTTTCGATGGTCCGATTCGAGCTGGGACCCATCCTTTGTCTCAACTAGCAAAAACTGTGTCTCCAGAGGAATGTCCCTTCCGTGATCTCCCATTTTCTGGGCCATCCACCAAAGCTTGAACCGGAAGCAGGCCATGAACCGTACGTCTCGTAATGTTCCGAGAGGCACCACATGCCGGCTATTTTCCTCATCGAAAAATGCTCCTAGAAAGACTCCGTCTACCGGGCCGGATGACGAACCGGATGTTGCTATCACATTGTCTGGTACTCCGCTCAGGATTGTGCGATCCTTCACAATTAGTTTCCGATCTAAGACTCGTACCGCCGATTTGATTGTCATTGTGTCTAACTGATCCTCTTTCTTAAATGCCGATAGCGATAATGGACGATGCGAAGAATACCTGCGACCTAGAAGACATAAACAAAAGAATCAAAATTGGTGAGCAGATCAATTCCCCAGAATCCAAACAAACAGAGAAATAGAGAAAAGAAAATACTATAAATAGAGCGCTGTTTCGTGATTGTTGTTGTGGTTGAGATGTTAAGGTTGAAGGGAGAAGATGATTGGAATGAAGGAAAATAGGATAGATGAGTAAAATTTATAAGAAGGGATCGGTAATTAACACTGGAAGAACATGAATTTGAAATCATTGTTGATGTATATGAGTGTAAGTTGTGTCGTTGAAGGCTTTCTCTCTTGCTGTTTATTTGCGGAGCATGGCCAATCCCCTGCCTGGTTCAGACAGAAAAGATTGGACTGCCACATCAGATCCAGGCTGTACCAATCCACAACTTGAGCCCTACACGTTTTAAAAAAGTTTCTTTTTTTTTTTCCTTGTTACTTTCTTGAGTTCTTACGTGTGAAATTTCGGAAATAAAAAATTATCTGAATTGATATATTCGGTAGCTGAATCTTCTTCTAATTTTTCTGCAGGACTTAGACCATCATTATATAGAAGATGAATTTATGATATGAGTATAACCTTTTTAAGAGAGAGTTTTTCATCAGTAGATACCCTAAGCTTAGATGCAAAACGAAGATAATGCATGGCCAAGGAAACAATAGGAGAGGGGGAAAGAAAAGACCAAAAAGAAATAGGGACAGGTTACGTATAGAAATATACCTAGATAGATAGAAGCGGTGTTGTCGCTGCTTGTGTTGAAATGATTCAGAGAAGAATGTGAGAGGAAAAACGTGAATTGGTTGGGTATGGATTTGGGTTCGTCTTATTTATATCGAGTCTGTGGGGTGTGCTGATATGTTTCCACGTACTCACTTTTGATCTTTTCGTCTTGATTAAATGAGATGAAACAAACGAGTAACTTCAATTATAATCTCATCCCACGTGGTGCCAGCCAGGATCACTTGATTGCCTAACCTTTAGCAAATGGTTTATTTTTTTAATTCCTTCTTAAATATAATTTTATTTTTTTAGATAACAATAATTCATATTCTTAATTTAAAAAGATAAATTCGTCCACTTAGAGGCTTTTATATTTTAATTCGATAGTGTATAAAAGAATAAATTACGGTACGCAGCTGCCTCCTAAATAAGAGATTTATGGTTCAATGTTTATAAAAAGTCCATCCAAACGGTGAAACTCTCGTATCGCAGCTACTGAGATTCAAATTATAATTTTTAATTCTAAATCTATCACTTGAGTACCAACTGCGTTACAATCGTGCAGTCACAATAATTCATATTCTTAATAAAAATTTTGGTTGAAATTGGTATTAGAGAGCACCAAGATAATTTAATTTAACAAACAATAGGAACAAATATCATATAGTTAGGTTTTATAGTAAAGTTGAGCAATCCACGTAATCAAATACCAATTTGGGCCCATTGCCTATATATATATATATATATATATATATATATTATTTTATGTAGCGAGTAATTTGATATTATCAAATAAATTATATAAAATAATTATATTAAGAAACATAAATAATTGTCTCAACGACATATTATGTGAAAAAAACTTAATTAAAATAGGTAAAGTTCATTATTAATTAGAATATCTCGCACTGCCATAATGACCAAAATATTTGCATCTATCTTAAGATTATAGAAAAAAAAATTAAAAAGGAAAAGAAATTTGTGGTGGGCTCTACCTCTATGAATTCAATCAGGGGAAGATATTTGAATTCCACGTGGCAAAACGGTAACCTCAATATCCGTGAAAAAAATCAGCATGGAAATCCAATAACCAATAGAATGTTGCTGATGTGTAGATTTTCCTAATCCCCAAATCTTCTCAGCTTTCATTATAACCCACCTTCACTTTAGACTTACACACACACCTACACCTACACCTCCTCTCCTCTCCTCTCGCACAAAAGCCATGGCCACCTCTGCAATCCAACACTCTTCATTTGCTGGCCAGACCGCTTTGAAACAATCAAATGAGCTCGTCCGCAAGCTTGGTTCCTTCGGCGACGCTCGCATTTCCATGCGCAGAACTGTCAAGTCTGCTCCACAAAGCATCTGGTATTTATTCTGTTTTTCCTTCAAGTTTTTTACAAAATAATTCCACTAATTCAATTGACGATCGACTTTTATGAACAAAGTGACATGATTAAATGAGTAGGTAGCTTTACAAATTTCATGAACAGAAAACGAAGTTGTAGAGCTCAAAAGCATCTTAATTTGACGTTAACGTAGTGCTAAGAGAACTCGAGTTAGATTCGCAACGTAAAATGTACAACCACCAAGTTGGTGGATATTCAAGATTGCTATTGAATTTTGTTTTTGTGCTGGTACGAGGAGTTTTGATTGGATAGAATAAGCTTAAAAAGCACAATTTTACTTGTATAACTTATATATCACTGCGATGGACATTTACCATCATGTCTACAGGTATGGCCCGGACCGCCCAAAATATTTGGGTCCATTCTCTGAGCAAACTCCATCTTACCTTACTGGCGAATTCCCTGGTGATTATGGATGGGACACTGCTGGTTTATCGGCAGATCCTGAGACATTCGCCAAGAACCGTGAGCTTGAGGTG